>JANFAI010000064.1:0-289934 GCA_024613185.1 Pisolithus microcarpus | reverse complement strand
CATCGACGACTTCATCACCGGACTTCTCACCAGATTGAAAATGAGTTTGAGGGTGCCATCGATGGAAACTCTCGGCGGTCTTGTTCGTGATGCCCAGAATTTCGTTCACAAACTAAAGAACAGGCTTCTTAGGCACCGCAAAGCGTTCCATAATATCGACTCCAGTCAACGTGCTCCCTGGATTGGCTAGTGTAACGGAAGGTGCCATCGATGAAATTTCTGAAAAGCGGAAGGCGGATTTAGGCGAGAGAGATTACTCTCATGGTGGTTACTAGCGACACCCATCAGTAAAATGAATACATGTAAGTAGTAAAATCATTGTATATCAGCATCATGGTCCGACAGTGATTTTGTGTCAAAAAATACACTCGTAGATGTCGAAAAAAGAGGACATTGAATTTCCAAGTTCTGAAATCAACCGTCCTCGAAAATATTCAAAGCCCTCACTACACCCACAGTCGCCGTCCCTGCCTACCTTACCAGTCAACTTTAAGCCATACGTTCCGATTCCCAATTACCTTTAGGTAGTATATATGTTACAGTTAACTCCACGGGCCTTTTGGCACCGGTATATAAGAAACTATCTCTCTCTCTCATCGCCCTCACTAGCTGGTCGCTCAGGTAGCCCCCAACAAAAGACTCTGAAACATTGTTCTCCTCGTCGTATGAGGCAACTTCTGCGTGTGTAGCTACACCGGATTTATAGTAGATGGGTTTGCAGTTGTAGTGCACAGAGCCAGTGACCGCCAAAATTTCGGAATAAACTGACTGACTTACTTATGTAACCACAACCCTTGCGAAGAACTTGTAACTCCGAATGTATTATGACGAGTTCAGCCATATTATCACGTAATGAAAGATTGTTCATGCGTCCACCCATTGATCGTCAGTAGACAATGGAGAGCATCATACCAGTGAACAATGTGTCCCGGGTCTGAACTTCAAACTCCGTCCCGGTTATAAAACATGACTTGGCGAGTTATAATCCAGCTTTCTACTGTCCACGGCGTTAGCTAAACCACTCCCCTGCGTGCGCTATTTGCCTCCACCATCACTCCACATATGGACTCGTTTACCAGCTTCGAGTCACTTTGCATACTACTCGAAGAGCCTCCGCTCCCGCCACTCACGGAACCCTCATCCATACCTACAGACCAGGAGCACACCTATGGCATTATGGGTTTCTGCGTGGTCGCATGATCTTTCAATCCATAATGATAAACCGTGCACCTGAGGTACGTAACCTTTTGGATACACTGGTACATATTCCATATATAATGACAACCATCTAACCAGCATCTCTGTTGAAACACTCCCTTGGCCGCTTATTTATTGATTAATTTTTTATTTACGTATCTTAATCGCAGACTTCGTTCGTTCTGAGAGCAACGATATGGTTTGTACTGGTTACACTTCGTTGCCTTATCTGTGTATCGCTAGCACGGTGCCTGTGATCTACGACTGTTGGATTTTATTGTAGGCAATCTTGGCCCCTGGCCGGGCACTGGCTTCAATGCCTACGGCCCACTGGCCCCTGGTGTGAGCCAATTCCTAGAGGCATTTGAATGTACAAGCTTCATCATTGAAGGTGTTGAGATAGTGGACCATGTGGTCTTGACAAGCCATGATTTACATGACAGTCATGGCACAGCTATATGAGGCTGCCCATAGTACAGGAGGAAAACCCTATGGAAAGCTGGATGATCATGCTTCGGCATGGCTGAAAACAGGAAGTTTTTCTGTGATGTGGTCATGGTGGAAGTTTGTAATGCAAACACTGGGCACTGTGGTAGTGTGGTTTGCAGCAGTGCATCAAGTCCACAAGAAATAAAATAAACAGTTGATGGTTATCTGAGCAAAAGTAGGGTTGCTTCCAGGGTTCATCCTGGCAATCCCCACTGTGCAAGTTTTGATTTTTTGATTTTCCATAGACTTTTGAAAACTGCTGTAAGTATACTCCAACTGCTGTTATGAGTGTGAGATGGTTTGATGTTGGAATGACCACTATCCCAAGTACTTGAATGTCTACATAAATGATGACTACTTACTATATACTTGATGATTAGCAGTTTCACTGAGCTCAGTTCACTACATAGTCTACATTTTGGTAAGTCGAAGTGTGCCCGAACCACCACTGTGATTAAACTTGGTTCGGTTCGCGGCAACACTACTTGTTGCATCCCGTTTACAGTCCGTAGTTACATGCAGAGGGCCGACCGTGTAACGATCTACACTCAATTGTCCACGTGGCGGTATATGCTGCATTGCCGAAATAGGATGTCAATGGGTGTTACCTGTTACATGTCACGTGTCACACCCTGTGACGCCAAAGTCGTTGGGGACAAAGGGGCAACTCCGCCCATTGTTCTTACCGACAACTTGTGGAATCATAAAGATGTTGCGTAGGCCCTACTATTCCAATTCCTCTCATTCTCCCCGCGTTGGTTTCCTTCGTTTCTGGGAAGTTTACTATCGCCATGAACGTTAACCCCACGTACCCGCTATTCCCAATTTTCGCCTTCTTAGGGTTCATCGTTGTGCTCATCCCGCTACCATGGCATCTACGCGCGTGGAACTCTGGCACTTGTATGTACATTGCGTGGACGGCATTGGGTTGTCTTTTGCACTTTGTGAACTCCATCATTTGGTGCAACAACGCATTGAACGTCGCACCGGTGTGGTGTGATATTTGTGTGTCGTTTTACTTTCCTTGTGTTACCATGTACTGATCCCTTCACCATGTAGCTACCAAACTACTCATCGGAGCCGGTGTCGGAATACCAGCTGCTGGGCTGTGCATTAGCCGCAGGCTCTACAAAATAGCTGTGATAAAGTCCGTCACTGTGACCCGCGAGGATGTAAGTTCAACTTCAACCCACAGTATTGGTTCTGAACAGCATACTGCAGAAGCGTCGCGCCGTTATGGTTGACCTTGCTATCACTGTTGGAATACCAGCTCTTGTTATGGCATTGCGTAAGTCTGTTGCTTTACTTGTACGATAGGATTTTAACAGTGCCTTGCAGACTACGTCGTACAAGGTATGTAGTGGCATGCAATACTGAATACACGTGCTCATGGTGTGTAGGTCATCGCTTTGATATCCTGGAGGATATCGGGTGCTGGCCATCCATCTATAATTCCATTCCTGCATATTTTCTCGTTTACATGTGGCCCACCCTCCTGGGTTGTGTGTCATTCATATTTTCAGGTATGTCTGTACTTTCTTTCGCCTTCACGCGTGTTCACTCGTGTATCTGGTAGCTTTGACCCTGCGAGCCTTCTACTGGCGCCGCTTGGAATTCAGTCAGCTGATTGCTTCGAACACCTCAATGCATGTCGGCCAGTACATCCGTCTGATGGCCTTGGCTTGTATCGAAATGTCATCCACTATTCCTATAAGTATCGTCGGTCTCTGCATCTCAAACGAGGCTGTTCCCATTCAACCATGGATATCTTGGGATAACACTCATTATGACTTTTCTCGCGTTGGTCTTTATCCCGCTGTTATCTGGCAAAGTAATCCGAAGTACGCCGCCGCTTTGGAAATGTCCCGGTGGTTATTTCCCGCATGCGGGCTACTATTTTTTACTCTATTCGGCTTTGCCGCTGAGGCACGTAAAGAGTACCGTGCCTCGTTGATATTATTTGTCAAGTTGTTTGGTTACAAGCCAACTTCCCAAGAGTCGCAGCGTGCTCAACCAAGGTAAGGATCTTATCTTGCATTTGGTGAAGCGACGTTTACAACTATCTCTAGGTGGAAGCGCACTCTTAGCAAGTCGATGAATGAGGTCTCATGTGGTTCCTTACCCGTCTACGTCACCTCGTTTCCTCTCCGTGCCAAGCGAGATGCATCGTTTGCATCCCCTTCAACGGGCTATACAACTGCGTCGGATTTAGAAAAAGCGATCAGTTGCTCGTCATCCACGTTACCACGATACTCTAGAGAGCCCGACGTCTCACCGACAGCTACCGACTTTTCTGGGTTGGATGGCAACACAGTGCGGGGTGATGTTGAAGCGAAATGCTCGCCTTCACGTCCTCACTCCGTGGCCATCAGTGATGTCCCTGCCTCTCACTGTCCGTTCACACCGCCGAGCGTTCTGCCGGCTGGCGCGAATGATCCTCGGATGTCGCATTGCCTTGACGCGGATATTGCTGTTTCTGTCCAAACACAGTATGCGATCGCGCTTTAATGACAAAATGACCGGCTTTTGGCTTGCACCGGGTGCCAGTCGTAGGGAGCGTTATCCACGACGTCCGACATTGTATTTCTACATACGTTCTTTAAGTTGTCGCTCCTTGGATTTCTTCACTCTCTGACCTTCACTTCACGATTCCTCAAATATTTATGATGCATGGCAAAAGTGCTATATGCCCGTTCGATCCCTTGCACACACTTACACTCCTGTATTCGTTACTCCTTGCTGTACTGTAAACAACTAGACTCAATATGACTGTAATTTCATACCCCTAAATTAGCAAGAAAAGCTGAGTATACTACGCATGCCGCCTGAAAGAACAGTGTGTGGGCAATTTAGTACTACCACAGTAGTGTCCGCCCTCATGCTTGGAACTACTGTTTTATTTATATTGTCACGGTTCACTCTGAGGTAATAAGAATGTTGGGTGTGGAATGTACATGGTGGTAATGGAGGGAACTTGCAGGGACTTGAAGCAATTATCATGTCCCAGCTATCTTCAACTAGGTTGTCATCCGAAGACGAGGAAATATTAGCTATCCACTCGTGCCATCCAATCCAAGCTCCGGCGCTGGTTCAACTTACTAATCTGCGTTGGATTCGAGCTGCTCTCGCCGTACTTTTGGACAAACTATGCTCTCAGAGGTTGCAGATACATACATCGTCCTTCATTGTCGAACAAGGTGTGGTATAATCCCCGTGAGTCTCGCTAGCATTCGTTAATATGTAGGGTACGAGTGTACAATAAATGTGAGATGCGGGCTGACAAGCTATTGCACGGATGAGACCTGAAGTCGTTCATAGTTAATATGTAGTGACTTGCCACCAGGTCGGACTTCCACGCAGTGAGGTATTTGCTCCTGTTGGTGACTGACATAAATATATTGTTGATTTCGCGCGTTATTCTATTATGGTCCAAAGACAATGTGGCATCGAATTGGCGAACAATGGGCCCTCAAACCCGTCCTGACTATAAAGCATAACCGACGAGGTCAGCGCATCTACACCATATCCCTAGCTTTTCTGCTGTCTCCGCGGCTCATTATCTAAACTGATTTCTTCTGCTTGTGCTATCTTCTCGCTCTCGGTAACTCCAAGTTTGCAATGGACTTGTTTACCGGCTTTGAACCACTTCTGCTCGTCGAGGAGCCTCCGTCGCAATCCCCTGAAACATCATCAATACCAACTGACCAGGAGTACAATTATGGCATCACTGGCTTATGCGTCATAGCCTAGCCTCTCAAATCGGTATTAACTATGGTGGCAGGTGGTATGTAGTTTTTCAGTAGACTGGCACCAGTTCCAAATATTGACAACCACCTTACTAGCTTCACTGCCTGGGCCGTCTATTTATTGATTAATTTTTATTTCCGTCGTCTCTGTCGATGGCTTCGTTCGTTCCGGAGGCAACTTGTGACGAGTAACGAGTTGCGGATTTTACCCTGGTGTACAGGCTTACTTACCAGCTACTTTCCATACCTGTGTATCGCTAGTGTGATCGCTACCATCGTTCCTTAGGTTCTTTGTGCTGGATTTTTTATTGTCGCTTGGGACTCACAGGTGGTCTTGCAAGCTCTGAATTATCATTTTGTACTCGCACAATGGCAACTCCGAGGGATTTCCAGCTCCGACAATAATACTGAAGTGGGGTTTCGACTCCGAATCACTACTTATGACCATGTTTTCATGAAGATGGTGAAGGGGATTTTTCTGCGGCAAAGGTCTCCTCCGTCTCCAGAGTTCGGGGGCATCAAAGAAGAGTGTACGAACGGCTCGGGACGCGTCAGCAACATGACTCTTCAGAGGGTTACTTGCGCGGATTACGACATCTCTTCCCCGTCACAGGAGGAGTCCACCCCCGACATTAACAGCGAGGGTGATGCAGAGAGCGATACCGACATAGGAATGAATGTATCGGAGGAGGCAGAGACAATATTCGCGCACCATACCCTTCCGCCTCGGTCGTCCTCGCCGGATGCAAGGGAGGAAGACGTGCAACATACCGCGAAAGCATGGTACCAGTTCGACTTCGCCGTGATGATAGCCCTAGCCTCTGGCGTCGGAAACTGGTTGACTGGAGGTGACTACGTGAGGGACGCGATCCTTCTCCTTCTGCTACTCTTTTACTTGCACCAATTAATCGAAGGTGAGTGGCGTTCTCATGCCTTAAGACAACTTTCGTGATGAGCATTATCAGTGCCTTGGAGTCTGTATCAGTTATGCAGACCGCGGCGCCCACCATACCCCCAAAGCGAAGATGCGTCTACCAAAGACCGGCCCACCAGCGTCGTATCTTCTGAGCTGCGTGCGTTCGAGCTGTTTTACCTCGCTTTAACCGTCTTGTCGCCGCTTCTCGGTGCGCTACTACTTCACTTCGTCTTCGACTCTCTTTCTGGATCAGCCTCCTTATCCTGGTTCAGCGTTACCTTGTTTGTCCTCGCCACTGGACTTCGACCTTGGAATCATCTCGTTTCACGCCTACGGCAAAGAGCTACCGACCTGCATAATATGATTCACTATCCTCCTTCGCAAATTGAGAAAGCGCAAGAACACCTAAAACTTCTAACTGAAAAGGTTGTACTCCTGGAAACGCAGCTGAAGGCATCGCAGGCGCGGCTGGAGGATGTCTCGCATGAGATCTACGAGGATGTGAAGGAAACTTGCGAAGTCGCGGAAAGGGGCGTACGGAGACAAGAGAAAAAGTCGGAAGCCGTGAAGAACGCTCACGAAGCAAGGCTATCTAGATTGGAGAAGGATGTCGAGCTGCTACTGGAATGGAGAGAGATACGTGCAGACGCCGTGTTGCCTACTCTACTTTCTTCACTGCAGGAACATCTGAAGATCTTCAGACCCTACTGGATGACTAAAAGTCCACGTCCCACGAGTCCGTCACGATTGCGGTCCTACTCAAAATCAAGCTTATGTCGTTCTCCCCCTACCTCACTCGAGACCATACCCGAACGTGCCGCTTTCCAACCCGGTACACGCGTCCCCTCATCTCCGTTCCGCCTTCCGGGCTTGAAGCTGTTCCTTCATATCGGCGGCCTCGTTACCCTCCCAATGCGCTACCTGATTGCTTATTTCTTATCTGGAATTTTCTGATTCTGTGGTTATGCTTTATTTCCGTGATCGTCCTTCGCGAGCGCCATTTTTGCTCCTGTGTTACCTGTTCTCTTAAAAATTCTGTTGCAGAACCATTTACGTGCCACATTATATGAATTTCTCGATGTATCCCCCATCACGATCTCTTCTTCCACTGGCTGTATTTTACTTGTTATTCACGATACCATGTCACCCGTTCAGGGGATACTTTATTTTCGCGTCTTGTTGGGTTATTTTACGTACCAGGTACGTCGTTTTCGCATCCCTCTCACCGGAGTATTTTCTGATGCCCATTCCTGCCCGCAGGTATAACTTATTCATCTTCCATGGGTGTATTAGTATGCATAAATTTCTGTCTTAGTGCTCGGGAATCTAAATTTGACGACTTGAGTTGGAAGTTCGAAAGCTTTTCAGCCTTCCATTTCGGGTGACTACCTTCATACTTACTCCTTTTGGTACTGATCTTTTCTCCTTCATCATACTGCGAATGGTTGACCGCTGACATTCATCCCTTGTGATTTTCGTGGCAGTGAGCTTACCAAGGTGATCCCGAGGCAGCGTCGGTGGGTCCCTTGTATTTTTTGGTATCACAACTTCGCATGCTCTCGGAAGTGGCTCTGGTTAAATATGAACTGCCGTTGTTCGAGGCCAGTTCTGACCTTTCGGATACACCCCATACTCCCGTTCTTCGTTCTCCTAACGCTCTCGATAACATGCCTGCGCTCCAGGCCTCGTTATCAGCGTTCTCTTTCCTTCTTGCAGCGCTCGTTCTCACACCTTTGACTTGCTACTTCCGCGTTTCCAACATCGCCGCAGTGGCCGTTGGAGGATGGCTGTCGGTCGTCAACGTCATATACGCTGTGGACGCTTTGATCTGGGCCGGAGATGCCAGCATCAAGGTTCCACTATGGTGTGACATATGTACGTCCCTCCTCGAGCTGTAACTTCAGCGTATATGCAAGCGCTGATGCGATTTACAATATGAAGCCTCGAGCTTCATTACAGCTTCACATTTTGCGCTGCCTGCGGCATGCCTTTGTATCTGTATCCATTTAGAACGTTTGGCGTCTTTCAGCCATATGTCAGTGTTTGTAACGAAGCGGCCACGTATTTTGTTCGAATATACCACATGTTTTGCTCTTCCAATCGTTTATACTGCCACTCGTGCGTACATCAAATTCTGCCCTTCTTCAATGCAGTGATGGCAGAGAGGAGCTCACGTTTCGACATTCAGACCTAGTGGTTCAACCTCGTCGCTTCGACCTATACGAAGGGTTTGGCTGTCGACCAGCGACCTTTCCTTCTGTTGCATCTATCTTTTTAGTGTGGGTACCTCCGATGATCCTCTCGATCGGAGCTGTTGGATACGCAAGTGGGTTTGCATTGATTTCGTATGTACCATTATGTTCACATACCGGATTCTTAGCGGCCGCCGCGTGGCATTTCTTGGTTCAAGGCGTTCAGTTCTCTCGGGATAATGAGAGATCGTCAGCATCCTCTCTTACATGCAACATGTACGTACGTCTCGTTGGCATGGCAGTCGTGCAGGTCCTGTTTTCAATAATCACGGCCGCTTTGGGGATGTGGTACACCCTCTCGTCTGGTGTGCTTCCCTTTTCGAAGATGTCGAGGAACTTCGACGAGGTCTTAATTTGGGATTCTGGAGCGATTACGGGAACTGTTAGGGCGGTGTTACTCGTGGAGTGGATCGGTGTGATGGTCCAGTCCGCGTTGTTCTTCGGCCTGTTTGCGTTGCGGAAAGATTTCATCGAGAAGTGTGTCGGTCAGATGCGAACCATGCCTGATACGGTCAAGAGCTGGCTCTTGCGGGCGCGCGGTCGGGGGAGGACGGGTCATGGATCCTTGATGGATCCTGCCGCTCGGTACGTATCGAGTTGCACGATCAGCGACGTTTTGGGTCCTGAGGCCTTAGGGTATCGCAGCACCCCTGCACCTGTACTGCCAGTCACCATCCTCGATTCCGCGATGGCCGTCGACAAGTCGACTAGTGAGCCTCAGCGCGGTCACTCCATCGTGCCGGAAGAATTGTCGTCGTCCGAATCGACGCTGCGCCCGTCACGGCCTCCATCATTGAACCTCGGTCGATGGGGTGGTGATGTCGCCGTCGTCGTCGATAGTGCTGAATTACTAGACCCAACGTTGCTTCCACTAGAATCGCCTCCTGGTTTCTCGACGATCCCTTCATCGCATAATTCATTGGACTCTGGTTTCGATCCCCATCAGGTCGCGCTCCCTCTAGAAAACTGGTCTAAGCCGCCCGTAACGATACCCGTTCCCAGGCCTTGTAGACCACTGAGCAAAGACGGAGGTGTTGGCGATTCCCCTGTAAGGAACATTCCACGGTCCCGCCCGTCCTCGACCATATCAAGGAAGGTTACCTACTACCGGCGGAACAGCTTTCAGATGCCACTAACGAGAGCCGCTGATAAGGCTGCGGAAACAGAATTCAAATGACGTTGAAAATGACAGCTCAAGCAGTGATGGCCGGTGCCCAACTCCTTACTATCTTGGCCTGAATGGGATTCCTTTACTACGGACATTCGTTTTTGTTCTTTTGATGCGCCCTTGGCATGTGTAGCCTTAGCGTCTTCGTCCTCGTTCTCGTTGTAGCAGTAGATACCACTCTTTCGAAGTTATCATCTATTTCATCCCAGTACTTGCTATGCGTGAACTCGCCTGACAATTGTTTGACGGATGTCACATATTCACTTCCAAATATGGTAATCGCAGTCTTATTGTTTGCATGTTCACGGCGAGGCTTATTGTCTTCGACTCGCGTCCACTCAACTTCATAAAGTGGCAGCCATGAACCATTAGACGTTCCATTTTCCATCTCTCTCTCTCTCGAACCCGCTAGTGACTCCTGCGTCATTTGCATTTCAAGGTTTCCATCGCCCTGGACGAACGACGACTACGCCACTCAACTAGTGGCGACGTTGTTTATACTCGAGTGGAATCGCTGGATGATGTTGCACGTTTTGCAACACTCTGACTGGCCGAATCTTCTACGTGGTACGTCGGCCCATCCACTATTGGAATATAAGGTCGAGCGGCGGGTCTGACGATGACTCCGTGGTTGTCATCGGTTCAGTCCAGTTGGTATTCCTACGGTCGGTCGCTCTCACTTTCTTACTCGTTGCTTAGGCATCCTTGTCTGTTGCATTCCCAACTTCGCTCCCGACACGCCAGTGTCCGCGGAGTCCAAGGCTGTCCCCTTGGAAGTGGACACGTAGCCAATCTGATTGGTGGGGATCCGTGGGAACGAATTCCTATTCCGCCGACGAGCTCCCTCCCTCTCAATTCCTGACTGTGGCCCTTCCCTTTAGGAAATACATAGGGTCATGAGACCTTCGCACGAACCCGAGAAAAACGACCTGGAACTCTTCCTTCTAGTTCGCAAGGTCTCATTTGACGCCTGTCAGCAGCGGCATCTTGCCCCTTTCCGTGTACAAGCGAACTTCCCGATATGGAAGTCAGTTTGTGCATCGAAAAGGCAAATGTGCCGTTAGCTGACGCCGTACCCATATGCCTCGAAATCATCTCCCGTTTTCGTCTCCATCAACCTTTTTTCGTGAATACAAGCAAAAGTCCAAATTCGTTCACAAGGCGGAGCTAGACGCTTTAATAGCAAATGATCGTTTCTGTATCCTCGTAGCTGCTCTGCCTTCTACATAGCCCTCCGCCCGTTGGACGCTCTACCCCGTCGTGTCGTGTCGTGTCATCCAGTGCACAGTCCAGGTCGAATCGCTAGCTTTTCGATCGTAGTCCTCGACGCACGCCTGAGTTTCTTCAAGCCTCTGTTCTTTTCTCCCTCTCACACTCTCTGCAACTGCGTTGTAAAGAAGAATGAACGAGCCCCCCAATTGGTTATTCTCTGCGTGCTCTTTCATCGGATTCGTGCTTTGCGCGATCCCACTTCCATGGCATCTCGAGGGTCCGTCTTTTGTTTTTATTTTTTGCCGCCAGATGACCCGAGACTCACGTTCGGGCTTGGCAGCTTGGAACACTGGAACATGTCTGTACATGATATGGACGGGTTTGGGGTGTCTAAATCAGTTTATCAATTCGGTGGTTTGGAATTCCGACGTTATCGACAAGGCTCCGGTCTGGTGCGATATCTGTGAGTCTGGGGATCGATCGCCCCCCTTCTCGCTCTCGTCCCCCGTCCACTGTCGCTCACTGCAGAGTTAGCGTCCAAGTTTGTGATCGGAACAGCGGTGGCCATTCCAGCGGCATCGCTCTGTATCAACCGACGCCTTTACCATATCGTATCGGTTGACTCGGTGACCAAGACTCGTTCTGAGAAACGGCGCGATGTTTTGGTGGACCTCGCTATCGGTCTCGGTATCCCCATCCTGGAAATGATTCTTCGTGAGTAGTCTATGGTGAAGGTTATCAGTTGTCGCCTGATGATGATGATGGCGTGCAGATTATATCGTTCAGGGACACCGGTTCAACATCTTCGAGGAGATTGGGTGTTATCCGACTACGTATAACACGCCCCCTGCGTATGCGTTGGTCTTTTGCTGGCCGATCGCCATCGGCGTCGTGTCCGCTGCTTACTGCTGTACGTTTCTCGTAAATACGTTTACTCGCAGGCACTCACGATCGTCTCCTGTAGTGTGTACCATCCGAGAGCTAGCTCTTCGCAGGGCGCAGTTTAAAGAACTCCTATCCGCAAACCGAAACATGAGCTCCAGTCGCTACTTCCGCCTGATGGGTCTCGCAGGGATCGAAGTTCTAGGAACCATCCCCGTCGGCGCATACACCGTGTACCTGAACGTGACGGTCTCGCCCATCCAGCCATGGATAAGCTGGGCCAACACCCACTACGACTTTTCGCGCGTGGCTCAGTACCCGTATGTGGTCTGGACCGAGAACTATCAGATGGCGGTGTCCCTTCAACTGAGTCGATACTTGATCGTCGCTTGTGCGTTCATCTTTTTCGCGTTCTTTGGGTTTGCGGATGAGGCGA
This sequence comes from Pisolithus microcarpus, assembly GCA_024613185.1. NCBI lineage: Eukaryota > Fungi > Basidiomycota > Agaricomycetes > Boletales > Pisolithaceae > Pisolithus > Pisolithus microcarpus. Next base: position 277,636 of record JANFAI010000064.1, on the reverse strand, counting down.
GGAGGAATTACCGAATGGCATATACATCGATCGCGAAGAAGGTCGGAATGACGACTGGAACGATGACCAGCGGTACATGGGGAACTGCGTACGTTTCGCTCGATTTGAGTTGCAGGGTGACGTTCGCGTATCTCATCTTTTTTCTTCTTTCGCATTAGGTCGAAGCAAGACGTGTCGTACAACGGTCGTTCGGGGATGCCCGTCTTCATCACTCATCGTACCGATACCAAACGCGATTCGTTCGCTTCCTTCTCTACCAACCTATCTATCGGCGATTTCGGGAATACGACCGTCGACGAGAAGAAGCAGCCTTATTCGGCGACGACGTCGGGGGCGTCGATCTCGAAGGAGTCGCTTCCCACCGCTGCTGCTGCGTCCGCAGACGTTCCTATGGATTTCAACGATATCACGCTACCACCGTTTCCGGAGCCAACACTCGACGTGAATGCAGTACCTAGACATACGCCAGATGCTCCCTCGTCGCGGCGGACCTCGCTGGATGTCTGACTCCGCCTTTTTCCTCTCTCTTGAACTATCAAAGCTGACAACGAAAAAGAAAATTTTGGTTACGCGGAGGTTTGGACGCCAGCCCATATTTGAATTGTATTGATAGATCACACACACGTTCATTCCACTCCTTGCTTTTACCCCCCTTCTCTCATCGCCATAGTGGATACCCAGATCTTCCGAGGGACTGACGACGACGTTATCACTATCGCTATGTATACTTGGGATTTTACTTTTCCCTTCATTTTTTTCTTTCTTATTCTTCACTTGAATATTCACTACTACTGTAGCCTATATAGTACGGAGACCTGACGCGAGTTCGCGGATATAGAAATTGGCGTTAATGTCCAAAAAGAAAAGTGGGACTCATCGACATCTATCGAACGGAGATGGCGTTGTTTTTGGGTGTATCCTGGTGACCCTCGTGATGCATGAAATGGAGGAGAATAAAGAACCGCGTGATCCTAGGCGGCGACGAGATAAGCTCGTTTCTGATTAGCTGCGATCCTTTCCATGCCACGTCTTAAAGGGTATACCTGTGGCCAAGGGACGAGCGCTTTGTAGTTAGGCCCCAACCCCTGGTGACTTACGCGCAGCCGCAGCTGTTGCCAAGAGCGCCGCAGGGTGTATGTAGCGAGTGGAATCCATCACAAAACTCGTCCTTTCTCTTTCTTCCTTTTATCCCAGAGAAAGGTTGTAAACCAGGTCAGACTGAGGATCGTATAACTACAACGGCTTTGTTCATGGTGTTTTTCTCCACGATAAGTACTTTGCCTCGGGGTCATTAACAGGGGCTTTCTCTGAATGGGACAGGCGGAAAACCAGGTTGGGCTTGGATATTCATTCTTGTATGGTCTCTCCTTCCATTTCACGAAACATGATATACATGGAGCTTCCAGCAGGGATTGTTCACCTTCGTATTCAGTATCTTTTCATTCCTCGTTCTCCCTCGGTCTCCTGAGACTGCACGCTTTCTGTCATCGGAAGAGAGATACTATGTTGTCACGAAACTGAGGAGCATCAAGGCCATCTCCGATGATGACAACAAGGATGTCTTTAGCTGGATAGAGGTGTGAGAGCAATTCGTTCACCACAGGTTTCGGTGCTCTGTGTCGTCGTATTCTTTGGTGATGCGTCAATTGTCATCCTTGTCTCTTCCCGTGCTACACGTCGGACCCAGGAACAATATTGCTGTTTGGCCTTGCGTTGTCAGTTTCTGTGCATCTCAGTGTCTAGCTGCCTGCCTGACCTTGAATGTGCAGCTTTGAACCAACTATCGTTGCTGGCCTTGGCTACGCTGGCAGTAAGGCACAGCTTATGAGTGTCCCTCCTTTCGTCCTTGCGTTTCTGGGTAAGCATAGATTGGTTTACGATGTTGAATGTTACTGAACGTCAATGTATCGCCGACATCCAGCCTCAATAATTCCAGCGTTTATTTCTGATCGATACGGCGATATTTTTTGCCATCTGGTGCATAATAGGGTTTTCCATGTTTTATGGTACAGTTAAGTGCTCTGTGCTCCTCTCATTATACTTGACATTCCAGCGGCCACTTCCCAACACGTCCAATATGCTTCGCTTTTCTTCTCTGTGACCGGTGCATACGCCGATGCTCCTGTTGCGCTCACTTAAAAAGCCAATAACAGTGCACCTCACTTCCAGCGAGCAAGTGGCATCGCCTTCGTCTTTGTTGCAAGTAGTTTAGGTGGCATCCTCGCCACTTGGTTACTTGGCTACCTGCTACCTGCTCCTAAATACACCGCAGCGACGATCACGCCCATCGGCCAAGTCGTATTTGCATCTCTAAATCTGTTATATCTGTCACAGATGAACCGGGCGAAGGCGAAGACGAGACTTTCTGTGGCGAAGCACGACGAAGCCGAGCATTTAGGAGATCGCAGTGCATGGTTCGTGTATACTATATAGGTCTTGGTGCGAAGGACGAATATTCAGTGAGCGGGCCCGCTTCGATGAACGTCTCCTGCTCGGAGCTGCAAGAAAGTTGGTTGAAGTGTTCACTGGAGACCAAACCGCGTTTATGTACTGCGAATATATTTCGTCGTAATACGATAACTGAACGGGACGACACGGAGCTGCCATCTGAGTGTGTGTGAACGGACGAGTGCAAGCAAGAGTGCAAAGGGGCCACCGTCGTCGTCGTTCTCTTTCTCAAATACAAGTACGACGACGCTCACATGTGGGAATTGTTTAGCGTGCATGCACGTCCTCAGATCGACATACCTCCCAGCCCTCTTACTCTTCTGATCCATTGCCAATGTCATCGTCCACTCCACTCGACCCCGTCCAACGCGAGACGGTACTGTTATGGCTGTACATCACCCGTATACTAAATACGATTATGGTTAATAGCCGCCCACCGGCGGTGTTTGCCGATTTCCCATACAAAGTGGCGTTTGAGAAACTTCCGCCCCAAGAATTTGGCAATTGGCATTAGAACTTCCGCCCCAAGAGCTCCTTTTCTCATTCCTATTCACCACTGGCCATGGCGAATGGTAACGACCACTCTACGACGAAGACGACATCAACACTCGATCTCATCGACAACAAAGACTATCTCCCAGTGGATGCTCACATCCCCGACAACTACGTATCGTATACCTTGAAGAACCAAAAAGCGCTACCGCCGGTCACTTTGGAGAACTTCTGGACCGAGCTGAACTGGCTGCATGTGGCCATCCTCGGTTTCACCCCCATAGTTGGTACCGTTGGGGCCTACTTTACACGCCTCAGGTGGGAGACGGCCTTGTGGGCCGTCGTGTATTATTACATGACCGGTCTTGGTGAGACTCAGTCGCATAGCAAGAAACAGGTGCTAACTTATCGACAGGAATAACTGCCGGGTATCATCGTCTCTGGGCCCATAGGTCATATAATGCGTCCCGCCCTCTTCAAATTGCACTCGCATTTCTCGGCGCAGGTGCCGTCGAAGGATCCATCAAGTGGTGGGCACGTGGTCACCGTGCCCACCACCGGTACACCGATACCGACCTCGATCCCTACAATGCCCATAAGGGATTATTATGGTCACATATCGGTTGGATGATCGTCAAGCCTCGTCGTAAGCCCGGCGTGGCGGACGTCAGCGACCTCTCGAAGAATGATATCGTCAGATGGCAGCATCGTCACTACCTCAAGTTGGTGGTTATCATGGGAGTCGTTCTTCCTACCGTAGTTGCAGGGTTGGGATGGGGTGACTGGCAAGGCGGGTACGTGTATGCAGGTCTACTGCGGCTGCTCTTTGTCCACCACGTAAGTAAGGGCAGGATTTCGTTGGAGCGTTGGCTGACCTTTCTATAGTCTACTTTCTGCGTCAACTCATTGGCTCACTGGCTTGGAGAAGCGCCATTCGACGACAAGCATACCCCTCGTGACCATTTGATCACCGCACTTGTTACCATCGGCGAGGGTTATCACAACTTCCACCATCAGTTCCCTATGGACTACCGGAATGCCATCAGGTGGTACCAGTATGACCCGACGAAGTGGTTTATTTGGGTCTGCAAGAAGGTTGGCCTTGCGTCACATCTCAAGGTACGGTATCAGCCACGTGTACGTATCTGTTTTAACGTACCATTGCAGACGTTCCCAGAGAACGAAGTCCGCAAGGGTCAACTGACGATGCATCTCAAGCGCCTTCGTGAGGCTCAAGAGACGCTGTCGTGGCCGTCGGACAATAGTCACCTACCAGTGGTTAATTGGGAAAGCTGTAAGTGGATCAGTGAGATGGAGCCGAGTGCACGATTTTTGATGTTCGCCTACAGATCAAGCCCAGGCCAAGACTCGACCTCTGATTTGCATTGCCGGTTTTATCCATGACGTGTCGGACTTCTTGGATGAGCATCCCGGTGGACGTCACCTTCTTACGAAGAACGTTGGGAGAGACGCTACCACGGCCTTCTTTGGTGGTGTTTACGACCACAGCAACGCTGCACATAACGTGAGTCTCTCGTTTATATGTCGACGTAGTTTCCCATGTTTATTGATGGGTTTATTATATAGCTGCTTGCTATGAAGCGGGTCGGAATCCTGCATGGTGGTGCACCACATGGACTGGAGGATAAGATGATTCCCCCAAGTCAACGGCTCCGAGTGGCACGGTACAACGAGATCGGTGGCAGTGGGTACAGCTCGGCGGCGATGTCGGATGGAGAGGGCCTGTTGGGATGATGGGTTTGGATGGATTAGATGGAAAAGAGAAGTGACAAGTCGTGTTGTTTTCTGCAAAGTGTTTTCATGGGCATAACATCAGTGGTCGAGTGGCTGGCATCTGCAGACTGGATCGTGCTTAGCTATTTGATCAGACACTGCATCTACGATTTCATAATAGTAATGACACCTGAATGGGAACTTAGGTCGACAACCAGTCAAGGGAACGACAAGGTGTGATTCGTAGTTATGACTTATGCGTCCTCCATGCAATCCCTTTATGTAGTACTATGAGCAGCTGTAGCTTGTTCGGAAAACCCTAGCCAATTAGTATGCAGTAGTAAACTACAATGTGGTGGCTACAACAGTGCACAATGAAGACTATGTTACTAATTTAGCTATGCTCTACAGCGGCATTTTTTCTTTTTCACAGATGTCCTCGAACAATGACCAGCCTGACTCACCCCCCAACAAACAAACCTGAGGACATCCCAACGAAACTCCCCCAGAAATCGAACCCAACGGCAGAACATAGTGAACGTCAAACGTTTCAACGATGTCATACGAAAAATTACAGGCCCGAAATGGAGCGCCGAACAACAACGATCGAATTCAGAACTGGATAGTCCCTCGAGAGTGTTCACGTGACGAGCTGTGCTTCTCAGGTTGATCCACCACGACGACGATGGTCATCATCGACGAGAAGGCCGTCCCACCTCCGCCGTACTATGCATCGTCCGGCTCGTCTGCCCCGCCGCCGCCGTTCCCCGCCCGTTCGAACAGACAGAGCAGTCTTCCTCCGAACGTGCTACTCCAGATCATCCACATGACATTCCCACGCACGCCCGACCTCGAGAGACAGCGAAAGACGCTGTACTGGCTGGCTTATCACCTCAGACTCGTCGACCACGCCTTCTACATCGGTGACGTTCTCTTACTCACATACGATTACGACGCTTATGCGGGTAACAGCTTGCATGCACGTTCTCAGATCGACCTACCTCCCAGCCTACTCCTCTCTCGTTCGTCCGTCTTACTCTTCTGATCCATTCCCAATGTCATCCACCACTTCGTCCACTCTACTCGACCCCGTCCAACGCGAGACACGCGTGCTGGACCTCTTCATCGCTATCAAGACCAAGGAAGACCTCTTCATGGACGCATCCGAACTCCATCTCGGCAGAGACGAACTCTTCAAGGATCTGTTTGACCTCATGCAGCCTCGCAGCCGTCTCGAGGATCTCGTTCGCCACTATGGCACACGCGAAGGCGTCGTACACGTCACCTCCATCAGCGCAATCGGCTCTTCCTCGACCACGTCCCTTAACAGCGTGAGCAGCGGATCCATCAGGTCACAGAATAGAACTTCTATCCCCTTCTCTGCTCTCTCCGTTGCCTTTTCTCATAGAAAGGTGGGGCTGACGTTGACCGCTTCCGGAAGGAAACGGACCATCGTAGAAATCCAGCGACTTCCAAACGAGAAACTGGAAGTCGTTGCGAAGAAGCTGGTAAAGCAGCTCAGGGTTTGGCTGAACGTCCCATAGCTTATTCGTGTGTGCGTGCCAACCCATCCTCGACTGCGGATGACCATAGTTGACATGGCTCTACAGCACCGTCGCCTGTCGACTTCATTATTATACACGTTCTGTATTGGTATTCCTACATTCTTTTGAATTTGTACCAGCATGTATGTGCACACATTCCCTGCAACGTCGCTGTTCAGGTTGTATCTTGTCATGGACTATCTTGTAATGCATTTCATTTGTCAGATACCGTTCTCCGGCGCTCTTGGCAACGAGCTGCGGGTTGCAAGGTAATAAGCGGGCCTGCCCAACCTACAAAGCGCTTGTCTCCTCAGGCTGGCCACATGTATACCCTTCAAGAGATGGAGTGGAAAGGATCGCCACTAATCAGAACGAAACGATCTTATCATCGCCTCGTCTCAGGCGGTTCTCTATCTACGATTATACCAGTAGCTTCGTTCATTTTCTTTTTGCAGTTATGTGATACCAAATTCTACATTTGCGAACGCGGGTGAAAGGGGTCTCCGTGTTAGATAGGCTACAGTAGTAATGAATATTCAAATTACCTTGCTTGAAAAGCAAGGTCTCTCCAAACCCATAAATCACGGGAAAGTGACTTTCATCTGAAAGACCTTCCTTTCCGGGAACTTCGGTTTCTCAAGCCCCGTACACAAACCTTCGAATGCTGTAGCCATTTTATGCTTTTGGTGATCAAGGCTTGTGCTCTGCACACGAATGGTTTTCTTGGTGTTTAATACTCCTGGTGATTGAGGATTGTGCTAACTGTTTGAACCCAAGGGATCAGTGTGAATGCTCTTGTGTCACCTCTACCATTTGTGGGGAAGATTTCTCTTGTATGTGACTATGGCTTTTTACATGCCACTGTGGATCAGTGCAGAATCTTTACAACCTGCTTCCACTGTTTGTAGGGAAGACTTCCATGGTCCTGTTCTTGTGTCTCATCAGTCATGGCATCTGCAGCTTTGTGAGTATATCCTTTCAAATGCTATTACTGCTTTTGAACTGGTGTAGAGACTGGTTAAGGGTGTTGGATTTTGATGCTTTTACCTTAGCATGTTTACCTATCATCGCACAGCCTTACATAATCTAGCCTGTCACTTAGGTTGAACATTTTTCCCTTTGTGCCTCAGACTTCCTTTCATTAGTCTGAGGTAACTATCATTTCACTTGTTACAGTACAGTCTTTTTATTAACTGCTTGTAGTCTCCCTCTTACAGGTTAGATGACTACAATATAGACTTCCTTTCATTAGTCTGAGTCTCCCTCTTACAGGTCCAGACTGCCCTCACTCCAACAAAGGGAAGGTGAGGGGAGAGGCTGGGGAATCTCCCATTGGAAATGGTCTCAGTTTGACACTGGGGGCTTGAATTGCCTGGTAGGGGTCAAAGAGTAAGGAGAAAGACTTAGAAATGAGCCCAAAAGACCCAAAGAATGTTGAGATAGTGTCCAATCAATGTCTAATGAGGGGAGAATTGATAATCTGAGGCCTCTGGCCTTCAAATTCTGTCTTATTTCATCTCTAGGGAAGTGGTTGTTATTATTTTGCTAAGTACAAAGTAATCTAAGTGCAAAGGTTGGCTTATGTAAGCCAAAAATGCGTCCAAACACTAAGTAAAAATGTAAGGTAAGGTATAGCAACAAAATTGGAAGGTAAAAACAATGAAATAAAAGAAATTACCTGGTAGGGAGGATTCCCTCCCTACATCCAAGGGTGGCTTTAGACAATGACTGTCCCCAGTCATCACATACTGAGCTGTATCATATAATGAGAGGGGGGTATCTTCCTTGAAACAAAACTCCAAGTTAAAATTCAAAAACATGAACTCAAAAACAAAAGAGACCATGAGAAAAACAAATATACCAATGAGAATCTGCACCAACACCTTCAGGGGAGGGTTCCAGAGTGGCATTGAGGGGCATTGAGGGGATTCAAGGGAGTAGCTTTGAAGATGAGGCTGGCCTTGAGCCTGGACAGGCCTTGGAAGGTGACTCAAGGGGGATGTTGAACTTGAAGTGGGAGGATGGGCTTGAGAGGGGGAGACAAACCTTCAAGAGGCTGTGACAAGCCTTGGAATTCAACTAGGGCTTGGTTCAAAGCTTCAAAGCTTGCTTTTGAGGGTCTGGGAGGTGCCTGAAGGGGAAAGGCTTACTCTTGAAGGGGAAGTGGGGGCTCTCAAACTCGAAAGTGGCTCCAGGGTAGTCTTGAGATTGCCTCAAGGGCAGACAAGGGGTGCATCAGCAAACCAGCCCCCCTCTAGACAGACTTGGACAGTACTGGCCACTCCACAGACCTTGTCTTGAAATATAATCTGTAGGCTACCTCAGTAGGCTGTAAGCTACTAAGTAGAGTACTGTACCTGTAGGCTACTACAGGATGTCAGTAAGGAATATACTGTGAAATATATGTGCTTACCCTCAGTAGGCTGTAAGCTACTGAGGGAACTCTATGAAACTGTACTGCTAAGTCCGCTCTAAGGTGATTATGTAAGCACCCAAACATCGCACCTAGGGCCTGCAATACAGGGGAGATTTATCTGCTCCAACACCTTGATGGTGAGGTACCCAACTGCCTTGAACTAGACAAGGCCCCTTGGCCTGTCCTATGACATTTGCAGACTGGACTAGTCTAGAGAGTGTTACCTTCAACTGGGGCTAATTATTCACAATACCACTGGACAGGCTGGGACAGACTGGGACAGATCTGTCAAGTTCAGGACTAGTAGAAAAAATGACATTGATGGATGACTATCTGTGACATGAAGCAACAACTGATAATTGAAAATGCAACTAGACATCAGGTAAGATCAACATCAAAACCACTTGAGACCATGCCAGGTTCCTGTTTAGCCATGCCATTGCTAACATATAGTAATCAGATGACATAACAAGGAAATTAATTACATGACACCAGATACATACCTTCCAAGTTGGGCCCATCAGATGTGGAGGGTTCATGTTTTAGCCTGGTGAATGGGGCTGGTGTCACACTTGCTCATTAGCCCAAAGATCTTGACATAGACTGGGGAGTAGGTAGTGACCCTAAAATTGACCTCGCCTATACCTGAAACAATTTCGTCAAGAACAACTTTGAGCTTTGAATTCATCAGTTCCAATGTCAATTAGTAGTGTAGGAAAGACAAACAGTTGTTGTGGCAATAGCCACGGCAACCCTTGGAACCTCCAGAGAGAAGACTTCTGGGAATAGCTGGCCAACTGAGGTAGAACCACTATAGAAAAAGTCGATGATAAGTCCTGTGAGCACTGGATGACCGAGATTGTTGGCATGACCCTAGAGATGAAGGTTAGCTGATAAGATTGTAAGCAAAAGTTCTTACCTCATCATCAGCACCATTCTTCAAGAACAAGCTGCCATTGCCCAAAAGGTGCCTAGCAATCTTGATATTTTGCTCACAATGATTTTTGGGATCCCACTGGTAGCACTGAGCAACAAATGAATGAGCCTTCTTCCTCAGCCCAGAATGCCAATTCCCAAGATCCTCCCATAGCTAACTGACTGAGCAACTTTGTCATCAATGGGGAACCAAGGACTTACTAGTCTGGTGATGCCTGATGCATGATGTGGCCACCAACCTGCATGGCCACAGACCCAGTGAGTTTAGATAACTATCACAATTACTTGGCTTACCCTCTGAAATGTAGAGGTGTCATGTTTGATGCTCAGCAATCACTTCCTCAATATAGTCAATGGTTTTGCTGTTGAACATGGAATGCACAGGAAATGCATTGATAGATGCAGCATCACAGTGAGAAAATTGCTTCACATGGTCTATGATATTGTGAGTGGAGGGGTCATAGTATTGCAATTGCCATGGCTCTGCACCCTCTGTTGCAGGACCAACTGGTTTGGTCACATCTGTATCCAATACACCATGGCCATGAATCACTGTTTCTGTAGCTGACAAAATTTCTTGTGACTTAGCTGGAACCTGAGTAATTGATGGAGTCTCCTGATCACCAAGCCCTACTGGGGTGGTTGATGAAGTCTGTCACTGCTTAGCTGCCAGTAGCTGCATGCTGCTGGGCAACATCAGCAAAACAACCTTTGTCTGTGGAATTCTGTAGCATCTGCACCACACTCTGTACAGAAAGGTAGTGAGAACTACAGAGCCTACAGAGAGTGACATTTTGCTGATGAATCGGGGTGTGCAGTTACATTTACAGTGTGCAGCTACAATGTCCTCAGCCTCTTGGGTGGCAGTGGCCAGATTACCTGTATGGGCAAACCATCAGTTGTAATTTCATTATAAAAAAGATGGTTTTGAACCTTGACATGACCAGGTTGGAGCTTGATAGTAGCATTCCTGTTGAGGTTGTGTGGCTGTGCAATCGAGAGACATCCTGTCATCAGTATGACCAACTACAGGAATTAGGTTTAGTACTGAAATGAAAATATGCTCCAACATACCTGGTAACTCACATGATGCTCTAGACAGCCCCTTATTGCCTAAGGTAGTGGGAATAAGATCAGACCTAGTCAGAAATGGGGTAATGCACCTCGCCTCAGTGATGCTGTGGATGCAAGGGGACAATATGAGAGCTCTATATCTACATGAGAAAGTGGAAAACATACAACAGCAAAGTATTTCCTCTGCAAACCTGTCATCCTCACTTGGAGAGGCTTCATCAATCTCATCATGGGGATCAGTCAATTGATGAATAAATGTTCATGGATTAATAGAAACATACTTGTTCATCTCTGTCATCACAGTGTAGGGAGGTAAACTCCCTACTAGGTAATTTCATTTATTTCATTGTTTCTACTTTAGTTTTTGTTACTATACTTTCTGTTTACCTTTTACTTAGCATTTCGAGTAATGTTTGGTCACATTGTGGCTTATGTAAGCCATGTGTGACTTCGAATACTTTGTACAGTACAATTGCTCATAGTGCATAACATAATAATGCATAAATCCACTAATGCATGGATTTTCATGAGTCCCATTGTTGGGCTCACTGTAAATGCACAGACAATGCATAACACATAATGCATTGACTACTGATGCTAATTATGCAATATGATAATGGTAGACTATGTGAGGTACACCTTAATTGTTTAAAAAAATACAAAGGATCCTGTACTGACATTCCACTGAGTTCAGAATACCCAGGTCTTGTCACTGCAGGCAAAGGCCATTAGGACCCCCCCGTCGTCTGAGTTTCAAACTCATCTGTGACGAAAAATTTCAAGTTAGATGGATTGATGGTGTATATTACGTGGAAACTTGTCAATGAAGTAGTTGTTGTAGTAGGCCTACACAGAGGAGATTGCAACAAGTTACAAGTAGGGTGGACAATTCCCTTGGAAGACATTAAAACTTCTCGAACAGTTCATGAGCCACAGGACTTTGCTTCGAGCGGCTGGCGTGACATTGAATGGCTGTGACATGGCTTTCCTAATCAAGGTACAAACTTGAAGTCGCACACGCAAAAAGTGACTCTCTCGATGGCTGTTGTACTTCGCATGCCACAGCCCTCACTGGGCACTCTGGTCATCCCAGTGCATTTGAAGTGTTCGCCACAATGCCTGACCTGCTACATTAAAGATCAAGTGTAAAGTATAGACGTAGCCTCTTAGTGTGTCCATTCAATTTCCAAGTGTCAAGTTTCTTACATGTCGCTCTACTGTCCTGCCTTCGCATAGCACGAAAAATAGCCGTTGCGTAGACCTTTGGGTGGTGGCATTCATGGAATTCGAAGTATGATTCTCGCTGAGACTACGATCCCAATAGTTATCAGATTTGTCGTGTGCTATGTCTCATAGCCACCTATGCAAGGTGCAGTGCTTGCAGCATGCCACTGGTCCTAGAGCTGGCCTTGCTGCAGCGCACGTAGCTCTGCCACTGGTGGAGCTAATGACATGAGCTGATTGCTTAGTTAGAATTTTTTCTGGTCAACTATGGTACATTCTCCATATATAGGCATTGACCGTGTCAACCGCATTCGTGCATATACCTTAGCAATCTTGATACAGGTCCCATCCACTTTGTACATGCAACGATTTGAATTTGCTAAGCCCCATGTATGACAATGAAATGCGACCAGATATCCAAGCCTACCAGCACAAACAAAAACAGGAGTATGACAGTTATGAGAACATCATAGCATCAGCAAACTAGACATCACCTGGCCAGACTCCCAGCTCACCCAGAAAGGTCCCCTTCTGGCCAGGACTGGCCAGACAGGGTTCCAGAGTTCCCAGAATCCCAGCCCATCACCTCTGTCCATACTTTTACTATGCTTTTTTGCTAATGCCACTACCATTTTTTGCTAATACCACTACTACGCTTTTTTGCTAGTCCCACTACCATTTTTTGCTAATACCACTACTACACTTTTGTGCTAATCCCACTACTGTTTTTTGCTAATACAACTACTACGCTTTTTTGCTAATCCCACTACCATTTTTTTGCTAATACAGCTACTACGCTTTTTTGCTAATCCCACTACCATTTTTTCCTAATACCACTACTACGCTTTTTTCCTAATCCCACTACCATTTTTTGCTAATAACACTACTATGTGTTTTTCCTAATCCCACTACACTTTCAAGCTAATAGGAACTCAGTCACACAGAAATCAAATCAAAAGTAGTAATATATTCAAATTCAAGTACTACCACATAATAGCCTAATACAACTACGCTTTTTTGCTATTAACACTACCTACTACACTTTTTACTAATAGTACTACGCTTTTTGCTAATACTACTACCCCATTTGCTAATACTACTACGCTTTTTGGTACTACTACTACACTTTTTTCTAATACCACTACACTTTTTGGTAATCAAATGCGTGGTAGTAGTGGGCTAATGGCATACACTACCCCATAGTAGGAATTGGCCTTTGTTTGGTCGGCTTTGGCCGCTTGCGCGAAAGGCGTGAGTTTTAGTGTCCACTATATCGCGTTTTGGGGTATTTTTGTGACTTTGCAAAATTTCGAGGCATTAGTGGCTGTGCCCACTACACAACAATCCTAATGATGACTACGCTTTTTTGCTAATCCATACTACTGTACATTTCCTAGTCACACTACAAATATTTGGTAGTCAAAAAAGCGGACTCTACTACACTTTTGGTAATCAAAAGTGTACACAACATTTAACTACTCAAACACTAATCAACACTACGCTTTTTTTGGTAGTCAAAAAAGCGAACTTTTACTACACTTTTGGTAATCAAAAGTGTAAACAACATTTAACTACTCAAACACTAATCAACACTACGCTTTTTTGGTAGTCAAAAAAAGCGAACTTTTACTACACTTTTGGTAATACACATCTACACTACACTTTGCTAATCAAAACACTACAAAACACTACACTTATTTGGTAGTCAAAAAAGCGAACTTTTACTACACTTTTGGTAATACACATCTACACTACACTTTGCTAATCAAACACTACAAAACACTACACTTATTTGGTAGTCAAAAATGCGCCACAACACTACACTTTTGGTAATACACATCTACACAACACTTTGCTAATCAAAAACTACACAACACTACACTTACTTGGTAGTCAAAAATGCGGAGTTTACTACACTTTTGGTAATACAAATATCTACACTACACTTTGCTAATCAAACACTACAAAACACTACACTTATTTGGTAGTCAAAAATGCGGAGTTTACTACACTTTTGGTAATACACATCTAGACAACACTTTGCTAATCAAACACTACAAAACACTACACTTATTTGGTAGTCAAAAATGCGCCACAACACTACACTTTTGGTAATCCAAATGTACACTACACTTTGCTAATCAAACACTACAAGACACTACACTTATTTGGTAGTCAAAAAAGCGGAGTTTACTACACTTTGCTAGTCAATTACTAATCAACCACTACACTTATTTGGTAGTCAAAAATGCGGACTTTACTACATTTTTGGTAATACAAATCTACACTACACTTCACTAATCAAACACAACACTTACTTGGTAGTCAAAAAAGCGGACTTTACTACACTTGTGCTAATCAATAGTCTACACTACACTTTGCTAATCAATTACTAATCAACACTACACTTATTTGGTAGTCAAAAAAGCGGACTTTACTACACTTTTGCTAATCAATAGTCTACACTACACTTTGCTAGTCAATTACTAATCAACACTACACTTATTTGGTAGTCAAAGAAGCAGAGTTTACTACACTCATTAGGTAATCAAAAATGCGCCACAACACTACACTTTTGGTAATAAAATGTACACTACACTACACTAATTGTATTTTGCCTGTATCTCAACCATTTTTGCAGGTATGGATGGGATAGGCATACCTCTGGGGTCCTCTAGTCAGGCACTACAACTTTTATTATGACATCTTTGAAATTTAATTTTGAGATGTCCAATTTTTTCGGTATTTTGCATTTTTCTCACCCATTTTTGGGCATATCAATGAGATAAGCATATTCCCATGATCCTGTGATCCAGCCCTACAACTTTTGTTATGACATCATCACTGTACAGCCACTTTTGTTTTGACAAACTGTGACTCCAACTGAACTTTGCAAATATCTCACCCCAAAAAGGAGATATTGCTGAGGTAATCATTTTCCCATGGTCCTGTGATCATGGGCTACAACTTTTGTTCTCACTGTGGCTGTGCACCTGGAGGGTTGGAGGGTCTGGGCAGGTCTCGGAGGGTCTCGGAGGTCTGGAATCATTTTTCAAAAGTCCTGGGAGCACTGGAAAGCTGGGGGGGAAACGTCTGGTTTGCTGATGTGTATGGTATGTCCCAAGTCATCTGGTGTGTACACACATCATTCTAATGCACACTAGGGAACATGGGCCTGGATGGCCACAGAGCTCAGTCATACAGTACCTGGGACTCCAGTGGTACATCAACCCCACCATGATCTAGAGTCATTTTTTTACATCCTTGTCACAATATGTCTCCTGTATGACACCCCCAGCACCACCAAACCCCCCAAGAAGCTTGCCAAATGCTTCAATCCACTCTTTGCTATATCTCAGCCCAGCATTGTGAAGACTCTCACTATTCAATCAGGTTTCAGTTGGTCAGCATTCATACTTCCTTATATCTCCTTGTATTTCCGGCCTCTTATCCCTCTTCTTGAGGAATTGTGGCAAGAGCTTCTCTTACCCATCAAGCTGGAAAATGGCACTGTGCAGCCAAGCTCAGGTTTCATGCATCACATGTTTATCGAGGTTATGGTCAAGATGCTCACTCAACTCCTGGACAGCAGTTGGATACCCTATCCAAAGGATTCAAGCATTTCTACTCTCACATGTTGTAGTAGCACCTCTAGCACTGCACTGCCTCCCATTGTCACCACTGCACTGCTGTCTAGTGACAGCCTCTCATGTCACTCCCCACTCCAGATGACAGGGACATCCTCTGGGAGTGCTGGCATCAAAACATCCCCTAGATGGTGAGGATGATGTATCAAACCCTTGAGGGAAGAAATGTGCTCAACTGAATACCTGGTCTGCCAATGCAAGTGGTTTGGGCACACATCATGACCCACATGTCTCAAAATTCCCAAAGCCACCCAACTTGTCCTTGCTAGATGCATCCATTGAGAAACTGCAGTTGTTCTCCAGCACACCCCACTGAAATAAGGGGATATGTTTACACACCTTTTCAATTGTAGCAGTGTGCAGATGGTGTTTACATGATAGTGTTGTACTGCCTTGGATCACATTGTTTGTTGATTGTGTAACTTGAATATGTATTCGCTTACATATCATACCATGCTTCTGCCACAAGTCACCAATGTTATATCAATGTACATGGCCTGAAGAGGCCTCACCTTTCTTCCCACTGCAATGGCCATCAAGCACAGAATCATCTATGAAGATGAGGACAATGAGGACAGCAACAACAATGCTGGGAATAATCATGGTAGCTCATCCAGCAAGAGATCTTGCAGAGTGTCAGATGAAACAGAAATATGGCCAGGTGTGCATGCTACTTATGGTGATCCTTAGCTGTGTGGCTCACATTGTAGCTGAAGTCCCTGCTGCCAAACCAAGCAGTACACAATGCTCCACATGCTCTGGGAAAGGTAGTGGGGGTTGATTGGCCCAGATGAAAATGTTGGAGTGATGTAGGGAAGGCAAGCTCCCTACCAGGGTATGGAGTAGGGATGGAGTTGTTGAGGCTGATTTTATTTTTCTAAGGGGCTTAGATCCCTGTTTTGTACTTGGGACAGGGACTTAGCTGTGAGGCGAGTGGCTGATTAGTGAGCAAAGTTGGGACTTTGACTTGAGTTGTATTAGTTAAAAAACAATCATCACCATAGAGGCTGGAGAGCACAGGCTGGTGAGACCAGCCTGTGGCAGCTTCTTGTTGCTACTGTCCTTGAGAGTGAGGTCAGGGCATCCCTAGGGGAGTCCCAGAGTGGTGTGGTTGAGAGTTTTCAGTCAGTTTCAGCTAAGTGTTCTCAGTTTCTTTTCTAGTTTCATTTCTCTACAGTCCTCTTCCCCAGGCAGAGTCCCAAGACTACTAGCTAGCCTATAGGGAGTATCCCAGCCCATTTCTATTGAATTCCTTCAGCAAATACAGATGGAACAAGCAAAATGGCCCTCAAGAATTGACGTTGCTTTGCAAGGTGAGCAAATCAACCCTATGGCCCCTTCCTCCCAAGATGCCAGGGAACCAGGCTCCCACTGTCAGCAAGTTGATTCTAATTCCCCTGACACAATCTTGCTGCAGAGCCATGCACCTCTCAGGTCCCCACAGCCAGTTTTCTCATTGGCAGCAGCTAGCCAAGAATTCAGTTTCAGACTACCAGACATCGCATCTCAAGCCCACACGTCAGCAGGCACTGCAGCCCAGACCCAGGCACCCTCTTGTGCTTGGTTCCATGGTGTGGTGTCAGAGTCCTCATCCAAATCTGTATCGTCACAGAGCCCTTCAATCTTTTCCTCTAGGCCTTCACAACACAGGGGGACCTCAACTGCACCAACATCCCATACACCATCCCTCTGCTCTACAGGTGAACAAATGCATCTACATTCTGCCCAATGTCAGGATGATGCAGGATCAGCTTCCATGTTACCACATTCCTCATTCTTGCAGGCTACTTCTGAGACTAGCATTCTGCAAATGTTCTGATTTGAAGACTTTGATGAGCAGAATGCTGATCCTCCCCTGGCAGATCACACCACTTGATTACAACACACTGCTTCCTTTTATAATGTACCTCTCACTGTCAACAAGAATGGTCATAGCATTACTGCAGTGCCTAGGGTCCATTGTAAACTCAGTTGATGGGGACCTGAGGGATATACCTGAGGTCTCCTGGGGTGAAAAGAGTGGTCAGTTCGACCTGAGGGGACTGGTGCTTGGATGGTGCCAGAGAGATTGATGAAATGACTGAAAATGTGCCCTATAACTCCCAAGAAGTCAAGATAATCATCCACTGAGCATCTAATGAAGGAGAAACAATTCTTCTGAAGACTCTGGTCTTTGAATTCCATCTGTTTTCATCTGGTAGTGGCTCATCTTCTTATTCTCCTAAGTAAGTACAAAGTATTCGAAGTCGCACATGGCTTACATAAGCCACAACACGACCAAAGATTACTCAAAATGCTAAGTAAAAGGTAAACAGAAAGTATAGTAACAAAAACTAAAGTAGAAACAATGAAATAAATGAAATTACCTAGTAGGGAGTTTACTCTCCCTACATCTGAGGGGGGCTTTGGATGTTGACTGTCCTCAGTCACCTCATACCTAGCTGTACCATAAGATGAGACTGGGTACTGACCCTTGAAACAAAGCTCTAAGTGAAAATGCAAAAAATGTGAACTTGAAACAAAAGAAACCACATAAAAAAAAAACAAAAGGACTACTCAGCTGTCATGCATAGTGGAATATGCACCATTTTCCTCAAAACTGAGAGAGGGGGGACCCAGCTCAAAGGGCTCGAAGGACCTCAAAGGCAACTCAAAGGAGGGGAAATGGTTCACCACCAGCTCGAAGCTACCCCAGGGGTCTTGAAGGTTGCTTGAAGGTAGCTTGAAGAGTCTCAAAAGCAGCTCAAAGAGTCTCGAAGGCAAGTCCAGCCTCAGGATGGAGCTCGAGAGTCTTGGAGGTGCTCGGAGGGGGTTGGGTTACCTTCAAACTCGAAGTCTGACTCTTACAAGTCTCAGTGTGAGCTTGAGAGGAGGCCAGGGGCTGAGTCGAAGGAGGTCTGGTTGCCCTTGAACCTGGTAGCTGAGCTTCGACAACCTCAGGACAAGCTCGAGAGGGGACAGGGGTCTGGGAACTCAAATGGGAAGACTGTACCTGCATAGCTGGACCTCCAGGGCATTGAGCAAGAGCCCAGAAGTCAAGGCAAGCCTGTAGGCTGTGCCCAAGTGCCTCACAAGGGATTTCCTCACCTGTAGGCAGCACCACTCAACCTCCTACCATCTGACACCTTCCTGCAGCCAGATATGAAGTGCAGACCCTGCACTGAGCTTGAATGTGTCCTTCTCAACCACAAAAGAAACAAAAACAAAATCTTCAGGGGTGCATCTGGTGCCTCAAAGCTCCTCGACTGGTAGGGGGGGCCTCACTTGAACCTTTGCACTCTCAATGGGGTGGCAAACCTCTTGACACTCTTGAAAATGACTCAGAATGGGCAGGGGCAGGCTTTGACATCAAAGTTGAGGTCTCTTGAAGCTGGGATGAGCTACCCTCGTGTGTTTCGAGGCAAGGGGCAGATCTCGAAGGAGTCTTGAGGTGAGGGGGACACTTCGATGGGGACTCAGGATGCTGAGAGGCAGTACCCAAGGGGTGCTTGAGGTGAGAAGAATGCCTCAAAGCAGTCTTCAAAGGGGACTCAGGATGTGAGGGGTGTCTTGAAGGGGGCTCAGTGTGTGAAGAATGTCTCGAAGGGGGCTCAGTGTGCAAAGAATGTCTTGAAGGGGGCTCGAGATGCGAGGGGTGCCTCGAAGGGGGCTTGGCATGTGAAGAATGCCTTGAAGTGGTCTTCGAAGGGGGCTCAGCATGTGAAGGGCACCTTGACAAGGTCTTCAAAGGAAGCTCAAGGTGTGAGGACTGTCTGTATGAGGTCTTGAGAGGTGGGGGATATCTTGATGAATGCTTGAAGCAAGGGGAATACCTTGAAGGGGTGCTCAAGGGTTCATGAGGTCAAGGATGAGGGGTTGAGGATGAGCTGAGGTCTCAAAGCTTGCTTGAAGATGACTGAGCATGAGGGGAACAAACCTCCATACTGTCCCAATGATCCACTGAGTACAAATGTGACTGTTGATCATCTCTCAAGGCATGAAGCAAGTTTGAAGACAAGTCACCAGCCTGCCATTCCAGGGCACACCAACATGGATGATCCACAGTGTGTTGCAAGCCTGCATTGGTGACTTGGTGAGGGAATGAGCTGCTCGAAGCAAGCTTGCAAGTGGGAGGGGGTCCTTCAAAGATCAAGAGGGTGCCTCAAAGGGGGAACAAGGTGGGAGGTAGTGGTCAGAAGGGTGCTTCATGCTCAAGCTTCCCTGAGAGTGTCTTCTAGAACGAGACTGAGAGCACTCCACAGGGGCATCCTGAGAGTATCTGTCCAAGGGGGAATGCAAGTGCTGAGGTAACTTCTCATCTGGCTCATGAGTAGGACCTCTTGAAGGGTCTTTCAAAGTTCAAGACAGTCTCTCAAAGCCTGCAGAGGGTTCATACCACACCTCACAAGACAACAAGCTTCTCAAGAGGGACTCCAGGCAAGGCTGAGGATTGCTCAAGACTCGCATATAACCTACATCAGGGGAGGTTTGAAGTGCTGGTATTCCCAGATAATTATGTTAAGTAGTTATCTGTCTGATATGAATTGGATAATGGTGTATAAGGCATGATCATCCACAAATCATAATGATAACAGTCAGATAATGCATTAGATAACCTGGCAGACATTTTACTATCTGGTCAACTGCATATAGGCCTGATATAAGAATTACAATACTTTTATCATCATGATATCATGATGACAAGAGCTGATATGTCATATATAATAATGTCATGTAATTGATAGTACATTATAATTGCTCATCAGATAATATCATCATGATATGAATGACAATATTCTTTTCAGTCTGATTTCACTTTGATCATCAATATCTAGTCTTGCCATCTATATCATTTTATGATCATTTGAACAACTCTTCCCCAGCCACAAGTGTGGGAATGTCATTGTAATGACTGTATAGTACATGTTATATAAACTTATCCTCTCTCCCCTTCTCTCTCTTCTTCACTCTTGTCTCTGAGTTCTACCTCAGGGCAAGAGTCACTCTAAGACTCTAAGTCTTAGGGTTCATATCCAGGTAAGTGTACCCTTGTGTGAAGTCATCTGTGAGTGTCTTTCCCTGTTTAATTTTCGCTTTTTTGGAGGTTTAAGTAGTTCATACTTAGTAGGTAGTGTAGTGAGTAGGTACTGATTATGTAAACAATATGGAATGGAATTGCTTTCTGGTAATATCATGATTGATAAGTCCAGTTGAAGGTTGCTATAGCAAATTTTATTTTTAAGCTGTTGGTGGTGTCAATGACAATTGTTGGTAATGTCTGATAATGAAAGACATATATGATCTACTGTTCACATTCTGATACATATGATCCACTCTACCTAAATGATAACTTTTGACCTATGCTGCCAAGGCTCCCAGAGAATATATAGCATTACCAATGTGTATATCATTATGATATACCTTATAGGGCTTTACAGGGTAGATAAAGTCTTATATAACATTATCATTTCATTAAAATTTTCCTGATGAACACAGTTTTCACTGGGATATTGAAGAACTACTGCTGCCAATAGCAGCCACATACTTGGCAATACACCAAGTGCAAAATAGATGTCTTCGGCCACCCATTCAAGGTCCCACAATCGAAACGTGCATTCTTTCAAGTGGCATCACTGATATGTCGACTCACCATAGCTGGACAAGGTGGCAGCAGACTGCAACTGCTATTACTACAGAACTTAAGAGGTAGGTTTAAGTCAGTTTGCATGTATATATGCTCTTATTTCTAACTTCCTGCACCTACATTGCTGCTGGCATGGGCAGTCTGGCCTTATCAGCACAGCAAACCTATTACAAACAAGAATGCCCTCTGTGAGACTATTCCTGGTCCCCTGACAGGGTCATACAGGTCCATTTGCACCATCCCAGATGCATGCAGTGATGGTATGTCCATTCCACACTCCAGATAGGCCTCCCCCCCATGTCGGAGGGTGTTCACATGTGACCTAACTTTGCCCTCACAGTCTCAGCACCCCAGATTTGAGTAGATCAGCTGACCAGTGGATTTTGTAGACCAAGTGATTCAGTACGAGGTTGAGGAGGACTAGGTATGTCATGAGTTGATCCAATTTCATATGCAATTAACATGAGTGCTCCCAGGCTTAGTAGAACCAGTCACAGGCATCATCAGCCCGTGATCGTGTTTAGGTATGTCCAGTGCATTTGGGCTTGTGTTGATCCATGACAAAACCTTGCATCTGGTGTCATTTTCGACCCCTCCAGATTGTGTTGCCCTGACTACTCTCAATTCTTCACCAATTATTTTGAGACTTAAGAAGGATGTAGTTGAGACCTCAATCTGTCTATGTATGAAATTTGTTCATGTAGTTGCTGAGTTGTTGTGACGTTATTCAAGGAATTCACAAAAGTTTTGCATCTGGTGGCCAATGATAGTATGTATATAGCAAGAGTGTGTAGTGGGATGGTGGTATGAACTACAGAAAGCAATCTACACTCGCCTCTAGATCCCTGTATTCTTGATCCATCCCTGACCAGTGCTGTCCTTGCTGCCCCTACTAGCCTTGATAAGTGTGTATGGACCTTGTGGTGGAAACGAAAAAATCTTGTAGCCGCAGCCAGGGGATATGCACGTGCTGACCTGGGCCTGCTTGATGCTGCTGTCAGCACTTACTTATGATGCTGACCATGACCAGATTGAGCTACACATGGGGCAACTCATGGGGAGAGATACACCCCACAGATGGCGATGTGTGTGGTACCATGAATACCTGACCCCAATAATGGTGGGGCTAGAAGATACATCGACAGTCCTGGGTGCCATGCGTTCTCCCAAACAGAATAGAAATGTATCGCTGTGCATGCATAGCTCAATGGACATGTCCAAAAGGTCTACAAAGACCTTGTAGAGATCATGTCCTTGGATAAGGACACAGACACTGAATGCCATGATAAATGGCTTCATGACGGCACTAATAAATCAGTCGGCACTGAACACAACCATATATGCAGGCTTGAATCTATCACAGCTCAAATACAATCTGGAGTGACAGCAGACAATGAAAAACTCACCACACAACTGCTGCCTTCAGACTGTTTATGGATTTGGGGAATGTGACCAGGGGACCGCACAACAACATAAAAATAGTTGAACCACTGACAAGATGTTGAAGGCGCCCAGAAAACAAGTATATCATAAACTAAGTAAATGAGACAGTGGAGGGGGAGTGCTTGAAAATAAATACACACCTCCTGGGGCAACAAAGCCACATCCTCATTATTTCCATCCTTCCCTGCGAATAAGTTGCCGCACGTTACCTCACTGTGTACCATGATGAATATGATCTTGTGTTCGAAAGTGTCAATGCCAATCCCTACCACCAATCATTCAGCCTCTGACTCCCAACGACAAAGTTTTTCAGCCATGCCGAAATTGAAGATAATCTCATGGTAGTGTAGCGTAGATTGATCATGATACTCCTCGAGTGTAGTGTTGAGTACACGGGGAAGGGATCCTCGGGTGTTCATGCCTGTATAAACAAAGTGTAGTATTAGGATTGGCCCTCCACAAACTTGGGACTTTGAAGCTCACTCGCAGACTCCTTTGATGAATGTTGGAGTCTTGCATGCCGGAAGTATTTTTCCTCGTTCTGTTCGCGTAAACACCTTGAGGTATATTAGCTCTGGCTGTATTTATTAAGAGGAACTTACAAAATATGGCAATGGTTTGGATCCTGCAAGATGCTCTTCCTTCTCATGGCAAGTGGGACATTTGAACGATATTTCCAGCAGCCCAAGTATACCTTCGACTTCCAGTGGAATCTTGATGCAAGCATTGCAGACGACACAGGGGCAGATATGATTGGAACATGCGATTGTGTTCCCACCGTCATGGCAAGGTAGCAAAAACTACGGGTTGCTATTAGACTGCAAAAAATATCTTATGGCATCCCAGACCTACCCGATTGGATCTTTCTTTATGTGTGGCTTCTTGAAGAATTGGAGAAGATGGGAGCAATGAGAGAGGACTCAGAGGTGGGGACGTGGTGCTTCTGGACGACAGTGTATGAGGTCTTTTGTGACCAGCCAATTGGGCTGGTTGAGTGACACCTGACACGCATTTCTTTGTGCCTAGCCTTGTGCAGGCCATAAGTATTAACTAGTTAACTAGAGAGGTTAGCTGTTCTCGGAGTACATTGGACATGACATGCTTCCTTGACAATCTGTATGATCACGTGACAATTCATGTTTCGGTTTGAGGAAATTTTAACTTGCAGTAGTTCGGCGAGTCACGACCTGTTTGCCTAGTGTCTGTCTAGTTGGCATACTCCTGTCGCCCATGCTGACGTAGCAAATGGTATGTGCCTTTATCGTTGTCTCATTGTCCTCACTTTATGGCTAAGTTGTCAGTCATGTTGGCATACTTTTGTTGCTCTTGCTGACATTGGCCCTGCTGATCCACCTCTGTTGCTCACGCTGAGGTAGACTTTTTTCTTTCGATCCAGTTTGTTATCGTCTCATGTGCATCACTTGTGGTTAATGTCAGTCACGTTGGCATACTCTTGTTGCTCGTGCTGATGTTGGCCTTGCCGATCCACCTCTGTTGCTCATGCTGAGGTGGATTTTTTTTGGGTCGTGTGCTAATCATCTCATGTATATCACTTGTGGTTAGTGTCAGTCACGTTGGCATACTCTTGTCACTCATGCTGACGTTGTCCTTGCTGATCTATGTCTGTTGCTCATGCAGCCACACTGAGGTGGATTTTTTTTTTGGTCCAGTGCATTGATCGTCTCATGTCCATCATGGTTAATGTTAGTCACGTTAGTGTACATGTGTTGCTTGTGCTGATGCTGACCTTGTCGATCCATGTCTGTTGCAGTATCCCCCAGACTGGTGCTGTTATACAGTGGTCAGCCGACACTACTGAGCACACCCACATTGAAGTCATCAAAGATCCAGTAACCACAATGAACAATCAGAACTATGACTCCGAGATCTGCCAGACCCTTGATCGTGACGGAAAGTGCTGCCTCTTCAATGCTGCTGTCTTTCTGTCCAAGTGAACTGACATTTGTGATATCCTCGCAGGAGATGATTTCAAGACTGATGCACCCGATCATGGTGGCTCAGACATGCCAGACAGTGCAGGTGACACTGTGATTGGCAATATTTTACAGGATCTATGGTCACCCGACTGCTCACCAACCTGTTTTTTTTTGACTCTGCTGAAAAGCTCTCCAATGCCTTGTCTGGTTCAAGGTTCACCTGCAACAGTGGACGTATTTTGATTCAATGGAGACCTCTTCTGTATTTACTATCCACACTTGGGCACTGGACTACTACTGGAAATTTGGCCGATACAATGCTGCCATCTTGAACACACCTGCAATGTCAATGGCCGTTGAGTGGTTTAGCAGGTGTAGTCTGCAACTCTGATGAGGGCTTTTGTTAACACGCTTTTGTGAAACAGGACCCAATGTTGTTCTCATCCAACTCAATCATGTCAATGCTATCTCCCAGAGATACCATGATATACATACAAGTATCAGCCAGATATGTTGTCTCAGAGCACTGTCATGTAATACTTGCCAGAGATTGACAGACACATTAATTAATTATGGTGATCACTACTCGGGAAATGCTGCCTGTGGCAGCCTTTGTACCTTGCTTGTGATGTTGCAAGTGGCATAGAAGAGGTTGTATCATACATGGTGTAAAGTACAGATTTTTATGAGTGCACATCAAGATAACATGTTGTACACATAGGACAAGATGAAGTGGATAGAAGCGTTGTGTGTTGATGAAACCTATGTCTCTCTTTTTTGCAAGTGCTTGCACTGCTTTCCGGATCCATGTACACAGCTATTTTTCTCTTCATGGGACTGTTAGAAACTGGGGGCAGGGGTGGAACAAGTACACGAATTTGAACAATGTCAGCAGTGAAGGAGTCTTTAACCAGTTGAACCGCTTCTGGGTGTTATGGGCCAGTGCCAAAGATTGAACTGCAGTTCAACAATGGCATTTTCAAGATGACTTCAGTATGCAGTAGGGGACAAGATGTAGCCATCTTCACCACGAGCCTGCAAGGGAACCATTCGATGTGTCTTCTGCAGTTCAAATAGTTCATCGCGCATTTCTTCTTGAGTCAGTTGAAAGTTTTGTGGTAGGAAATCTTTGCCATCTCATAAGTGATAGTAAGTGGCATGTTCAGCGAGGAACAGGATACTCAACTGTGCAGGTTGACAACGTCTAATATGCTCTGTCCCTTGTTGTCATCTGTGAGTGGCTATCATGTGGTGAGTATGTGAGTGTAGTAGTAATGGTAGCACCGCTACATACCTCGAAAAGGCAATGCCTGATCTTAAAGTGAGTAGGGGTAGGTGATGAGTTGTCGTAGAACAGGAAGCCTTTTCCTTTTCATAGCCAGGCGAGCCAATTTTTTGCATGAGGACACACAGGTTTTTTCATGGCCATGCTAAAGTCAGCCTTTGCTGGATTCATTGGGGGCTCAGAAATAGTGCAGGGTGGTTTCACGTCAATAGAGGTGATGCCACATCCGATTCCTTTCAATAGCCACCATCGGATGTCAACCAATAGTTGTTGCCGGTCAATGAACACGATGGCGCATAGTTCCACAAGTTCAGGTGGAGCAGACTGTGAGTCCTCCATAGATTTTTCTTCGATGGTGGCCAGGAAGTGTGATGAATCTACCTTTTTTAAGGGATGAAAGTGATGGTAACAGAAAATGTGGAAAACTGACCTCAATATAACTAACAGTGCTTGGGGTGTGATGGAGGGCATTATATGTCACCCCAGTGTAGGGAGTCCATACTCCCTAGGGCTGAATATATCAGTTATTAGCATCGTCCATCACCACCCTACACCACTTCCCACAGCAGGCTGTCCCTCCAAAATCATTGCTGCTGCTCCACTCTCGGCAAAACTCAGCTAATTTGACAGCTTCCCTCACTTCCTAATACTGCCACTGCCTAGTTGGAAAGAGCCCCTATTGCTGACACTCACTGCCATAGCAAGTCGCCGCCTACCCCTGTCCACAGTTCCACATGACGTCCAACCCCTGTCTTCATCGGTCTTCGGCCCTATGTGACTATATCACAGGTCTACTAACTGTCAGCAGTCCCCTCCAATGCTTGGGACATCGGCAACTCGGCCTCTATAGGCCCCACTCGAGCCTCCAACACCCACCACCACCAATAGTGCTGCCACACCGCCTCGGATTGTATCCAGGAAATCCCGCAGTGTCGGTCAGTGCCCCATAGACCTTAGGCATGTAGTACATTGCCGCCTCTCCTTTCTTTTGGTTTTGCTTGGTTTCTTTTCCCTTCTTTTCGTGCCTACAACCTGTAGTGCCTTACTTTGGTGCTTTTCTTTCAAGTTTTGCTTGACATGTGGCAGTTCCAAGTTTCGCCGAATTTTACCTTAGTGACAGCTCCTCCTACACTACAAAACACCACTGTACTTAGGAGGAATATACCCACTTTTCTGGCATCACAATCTGTGTGTCTAAGAGTCATCCTGAGTCCCCAGAGTCATTTTCAGAGTTTTCTTCGAGTCTTCTGAGCCCACTTTGAGTCCCAGAGCTACCCATCAAGTTCAACCAATGATTTTGAGTCTCCTTGCGTCTTAAAAATTCCACCAGCCTTCTGAGTCATCCCCTTTGCATCTACCGATTTTTACTACAGTCTACAAGAGTCTACTTTCACCACCGACCAAGTTCCTAGCTTCCCAACACCACCTTATCCACTAGAAAAATCCCTCTTGCCAATTTTGGGGCGGAATTTCGAGCTCTTCGCTGCCTACACTTCCCAGATCTCAGGGAAAATTTTCCAGACCCACCAGTTACCTCCCCTCAGTCTCCTTCCGACTCACGACCCCTTGGGACAAGCCTAGGTCTACCCTACAGCTTTCCCCCTTTTCCCCTTTGCACTCTTGCAAGAAGAGTAGCCCACATTGCTGCTACCTGCGTCAAGTCAAAGACCCCTCCTCGAATCAACATATAGACGTTGTTTGGATTATTCTGGTAAGAATATGAGGCAAGCTCAGATGTGCTGAACATGTGGTCGACATCCAGTAAAGGAGAACCCATTGTCTCTGCACAGACGTCTCCTTGACAATTTCAGTGGTCTTGCCCTCCATGGTCTCCCTGGGCAGCAGGTCCTTTGCCATCAATCCCTCCTTATCCACATGTTGGAACATATTAGAGGGGGGGTATGACTCAGTGCCATAGTTCGAATTTGAATCGTCCTGATCACCTGTCAATTGACTCCTGCCATTGAACCCATCACTCTGTACCATCTTGGCTTCGTCATACTCTTCATCATATTCTCTATGGAAGGACGAGCCCTGACCAACAGCAGGGCCTGATCACCGTACATATTTGCATACATGGATTCATCAACTCCAACTGCAGAGGGAGTCAAATAATGGGCATATGGATCACCGCCGGGTCAAACATCGAGACTGGCTTCGACCTCAGCCTTGCGCATCCAGTTACATTTCTGTTCTTCAACATCAGTGGCATGCAAATAGTCTTCCATTGCATGGAAGGTGGCTTGTGAAAGGAAGACCTGCACACATACAATGAGCTTGCCTCCAGCAGGGAAGTGGGAGGTTCTTACCTTGCGCTGCCCCAAAACTACATCAGTCTCTCCAAGGCCCAAAGCCACCCTCATCCTTTCAATTTGTTCTGCTGGAGTCCCATCTCTGCCACCTTGCACATTGGATCCCTGTACCACTGACAAAATTCCTCTGGAGTCCTGCTGACCTCAAACATGCACACACCCCACTCAGCAACCTCGACCAACCCTGCACTGCGAACCTGTCCCTTGACTGATTGTTCCTCGAGCTGGTTTGGGAGGTGGGAGTTGTTCAGGTTGATGCAGAAAATGAACCAATTCTGTGTGTCTCCCAATGTATCAAAGAGTGTGTTGAGGGCAGCACAGAATTTGCCTGCGATGCAGGGTGTACCTGTGTTTTGGGGCGCAGTGATGTCCTCATCCTCGTGCTCTTCTTCAGTGATGGTGGGAGCTGTGCCGGTGGTGGTGTTGTCATGTGGCATATGACAAACAGTATTTTTCCATCCTGTAGAAGGCACCTGCATAGGCTTTACAGGTTGTTGTGCAGCAACTATCATGTCCTGGATGAGCCTGTGTGGTGACGGCTTTTCCTGAAAAAGAGACCTTGGACAAAGGGATTGATGGATCCCGCTCCTTCTCCTCCATCTGCAACGCCAGTACCAACTGCCATACCATGAAGGAGAGCTGTGAAATCAGAGTTGAGAGCATCGAGGTTGCACTCCAAAAATGCCTCAGAAGAATATGTCACCAGTCCATTGAAGAGGCAAATTGTGAACATCAGAAAACCCGACCTATCCAAGCCACCCCCCAACTTGAAGGAAGAATGGTTGCCTGATCATTTGGTGAAAGCTTCCACCATTGTGTGGTCTGTCTTGTTATGGGACCAGCGAGCTTGATCATCCACGATATGAATGAGACCACCAGGTCCATTCTGAAAAAGTTGGACACATTCTGAGTTATCAAAGTAAGAAATGGGGGAGGGGGGGGACATGTTTGGATATACCCTCGGATTGGTATTCATCAATGTGTGATTCAAAGAGATGTTGCTGAACGAAATGGTGTAATCGTTCATTGGCGAAGTTGATGCAGAACTGGTCAAGCGAGTTGGATCTGCCTGTCATGTTCTGTGGACTGGGGAGATCAAATAAGCCAATGAAAGTGTCAAAGTCATCTCTGCAGAGATGTTGGTTGATGTGCTCGTTGAGCCATGCAAAAAGGAGGGAGTAGAGTGTTTTGGCGAGGTCATTTCTATTGTCAGATGCTCCGTCTGAGTCGAGGAAGACAGTGCAGAGTTCCTTCTTGACCAATTTGGTCTTGTAGGACAATGCATTCTCGAATGCAGAAGGTTGGATGCCCAGAGACTCTGCTACAAGGGCAAGGGTATCGACGTTGCACATGACTGTGGCGTCGACATCTCTCAAACAGTCAATTGTGAATTCGAGGTTGCCAAGGTGGAGGATGGCAGTGACGACTTGACATGCCTGTACAGCATGTCGTTTGGAGAGACTGACGGTTTTCAATGCCACTTTGAGCTGTTTGAATCAGTGTGCATCATTGGCCCTGACAGCATTGGGACAAGCACCTGTGCTACGCTGTCCGAGATACCTATAGTGAGCCTTGTCTTGCAGATGAAGATGCTGTCTTACCTCAGGGGATGGGCCTGTGATAAGATAGTAAAAGATATGGAAGTTGCATTCACCTGAAGGAAACAGCAGTGACTCTGTTTCTTTCAAGATAGTAATCAAGTGTCTTTATGTCACACTGGCAACCTCTCTTGGTGAACTGCAATTCAGTGTACTTGCCAAGCCGAGAAGCGTTCGGATTAAAGAGGGAGTGTGCATTTCCAAACATTTTGATGACGAACTCTGCGGCAGGGAGAGTTTTGCACCTTTCTTTCCAGGATTCAAGATGGAGAATTTGAGGAAGGTTTTGATGGCAAGATGTCTGTTCTCAGACTTTCCTCTTGTGGTTTTGCCACTGAAAAGAATGGACTGGTCCTGTGCTGTGTGCCGCATGTGGTAATAAGCATTGCTGGTGAGTTGGAATACATGGGGGTGCAGACAAGATTTTCCAGGAGAGGTGTCCCAATACTCTGCAGCATACTTGTGGAGGATGGAGTCAGCATTTGAAGAGACATACTTGTGTAGTAGCACAGTCACCCAGTGCCACAGTGACAATGAGCAAAACTGCCTTTTTGGGATAGCTGCCACAGCCACCACAGGAATTTACAGCACAGTGACAGCATCACACTGTGACAGCAACTCAGTGGCACAGTCACCCAGCGTCACACAGTCTGGTACAGTCCACCCAGTTAGCACAGCTACATAAGCAACACAGTCTCACAGTGTCATACAGGTCGGTACAGAGCTTCCAGAGCTACACAGATGCCTATAGTGGCTACATCCCAACTCCCACACAACATTCAATCATTATCACTCCTGTGCGACTTTCTTGTGGATTACCCAGGTGAATTGCAAGAGCAAGCAGACAAGCATGCAGCCGAGTTCAAAAAAATGGTCAGTGACTCTCGGTCTGCCATAATAATGTATCTCCCTCCATTCAGTTTCTTGTCATAAAGGCCACTGCTGCAACGGATGAATGCTACAGTTTGGAGTATAAGTGGTTGTCCTTGGACATGCCAGCTATCAATCACTGGTATCATTAACCATGTCATGGTAGCCAACACTCAACAGTTGGCTGATAAGTCATAAGTTGCTCTCGGAATACATTTTACAGAGGTAAGGACTGTTTACACACAGTGACATGAGGCTCAGCCAGCCAGCCCACCCAGGATCACACCGGCACTTGCAGCCAGGCTGGTGGCCACTGGCAACTTTCTCGGGTGGGAGGACTCGTCTTGGCCTGGCTCATCAGCCAGTTTCAATGTGCACTTAGGTGTAACAAGAAGGTAAGCTGCCCCTGTCTTATCCGAATTTTTGAAATCATGCTCTGCAGACCTCTTGCACTTCAACCTTGACAAGATTCATTGCCCACCTCGCCTAAAATTATCAATCCGTTGCTGACAGGATTATTGCACTCAAATCTGTCACGATTGCCATTGGGATCACACATGAAATAGGTGCATTCCTAGCAGAAAATCCTCTGACTGCTCTGGACAAGGTATGTTATCCACTCCCCCACTTTTTAACATTTCTGGAACAGTGACTGCGAGTGGTGCCATTTGATTGCATTACACAGTCACTGGTTGTTGTCTAATTCATGGAGTAGTTTGTCATTGGGTGCATCACTATGACAGAGTAAGGAGATGCATTTGAACAAACCTTGTGATAAATTTGTGATGACTCGATCCCTGCCATCTGGGGACGTTGATATCTTCTGTGTTCACACTAGAGCTTAAACATAGCAGTTGGTGAAAAATTTATGGACTAGACAATAAGAGTACAAGTGAAGGGGTGGGATCATATTGCTTCACAAGTAGTGACACATGAAGTACAAAACAACAAGACATGTCATGCTCAGGAAATATAAAATAGTGGGGAGCATAGGTATGTCAAATGTGACGAATGAATGCCATCTAGGCACCAGGAGAAGTAGAGTGAACTTTTCATGTAAGTGTCAGAGGAGTATAGCGATCAAACGGACTGGATGTACATACATGCGACTGTGCTTTCAGTGAAAGAAGCTCAGCAACACTTGCATGGGTTGTGCAATATGACACCACTCTTGTGTATGTCATGGCAAATGCGTCCAACATCAATATTAGCATCCTCGAGCTTACACTCAGCCATCTGGGCTCTAAACCAGTATAGGTTACCAAGTGCAATCATCTCATCAACCTTTGCAGCAGCAAGCTGCTGTTCAAGGATACACATGTTGTGTTGGGCACATGCAGCTTCAAGGACAAAATTGGCCTCCTCTCGTTCAAGCTCAGTGTCCGAGCCCTCCTCATTGACCTGCAGGTATGCCAACCAGCCAGAACACCAACCGAGGCGATGCGTAAGTACGTTTGAATGAGTCTTGTATTCCGTCAAGACACTTCATCACTTACCACTTTTGTGGGAGTACTATTTATTTGGGGGGAGACGAGATTGAGGTTGCAATTTCGAAAGGGAGTACTGTAAGACTGGAATACAGCAGACTTGCATAGTCTTAGTGCACCAATAGCTGAGGGTGTCCCTTTTGGGAGGACTGCATTGCTAGAGAGGGTCAGCTGCACTGGAGAGTGTGGATTTGATATAGAGTCAGTGCTAGGATTTTCAGGGTCACTGGCAAAGGAGGTGTCTGAAGCAACTCATGTACTGAGGGCACCAGAGCAAACTGCGATGCCTAGTTCACTATGACCCGTGGCCTGGTCAACTCGGGGGTCCCAGTCATCCTCCACTGGAAGATCACTCAAGGCAGGTGAGCATGACATGAAGTCGAAGGAAGTAAAGAGCGATGGCAGGAGTGTTGGGAATTTGGAGGTGGAAGTGTCCAAAACCTATGATAGGTTGATCAAGTTGCTGACATACTTGCTCACCGTCGCTTGACTCAACTCATCACACAAATTCGCTTCAATCATGGATATGACCACTCACCTCGCACCAACTCTTCGACTTGCCTCATTTCAGTTGCAGAACAGAAAGGTTCAATGTCATGCGCACAACTAATCAAGTTCCAATAAAACCATCTAATTGTGCATAAGTCTCGAGGAAATTGATGCTGGCTTTATGCCCAAGATCGACTCGTGTTGTCATTGAGGCCATAATGACCTTTCTCTGAGTAAGTATTTATCTAATGATTGTCAAACTTGTTAACCGTTCATATGGTAGGGCTGGCTTGCATAGGCTCGAAACGTGATGTGTACCATTCAACGACAGATACATTGATACATAGGGTCTCATTTTATTCGCTGTAAGTAGCATTGTCATCTACTTTGTATCATCTGCGGATCGGAATGCCCAACTGTCCTCAGTGTCTCAAGAGTTTTTTGTCAGCCCGAAGGGTTACCACTCACCTTGCGCAGCTGAAATCTAAGTGCCATGCTTGGCAGCAAGAACGACTTGGGCTCTCCCTTCATTCGTCATCATTGACTGTCAACAGTATGCCCAGCTCCTCTCCATCACTAGATGACTTTCATGATCTGCCTGCTGTTGGAATATTGTTGTGTAGTGGCAGTGCTTTTACATTACATAATCCCATACTTACAGTTCTTCGTTGTAATTCCCTCACACCTCAGTGACTTGTTAGGTTACTGAGGTGAGACATTCATTCTACCTATGTATCTAGTACTGACAGCCTGTAGTCTATCACTCTACAGGTTATGAGCCCCAGCTCGAAAAACTAAAAAGCTGACTCACCATACAAGCACCCTCAAATCCACAGCACTGATGTCCTACACTACTAAGATGGGGGATGAATTCCTCAAGGTTCCAAAGCTAGAAGCCTCTGGGAAGAACTGGCCTTTATGGAAAAAGTGACTTGAACTTTCACTGGCAGCATGAGGCTTAAGTGGCTACCTGGATGGTAAGGCCACACAGCCAGTCGACCCTGCAGTTGGAAAGTCAGCTGGGTGGAAGCCAACCACTGCAGACAAGAAGAAAGAAGTTGCTCAGTACAAGACGGACCTAGCCATCTGGATTGAGAAGGATGCAATCGTGC
Source organism: Pisolithus microcarpus (assembly GCA_024613185.1). NCBI lineage: Eukaryota > Fungi > Basidiomycota > Agaricomycetes > Boletales > Pisolithaceae > Pisolithus > Pisolithus microcarpus. Next base: position 243,965 of record JANFAI010000064.1, on the reverse strand, counting down.
GACAGCAGATAGCTGTTGTCATCCCAGATAGCCTGTTCATCAAACTGCTGAATAAGTCATCTGCTACAGAGTACTACGATGCCCTCAAAGCACAGTTTGAGCAGCGCTCACTCGTAGTTGGAGTCGAGTTGAGGCGACAACTTGGTGAACTCAAACTAAAGGAAGGTGGTGACGCTTGCACCCACATCGAGAAAATTGTTACCCTTCGAGAGGAACTGGCCACAGTTGGGAGACCAGTCTCCAACGAGGACCTGTTCAACATTATCTTCACTTCCCTACCCCATTCCTACAACACCACCCTATCTTCGATCTCGTCGAGCATCAAACTTCATGGCAAGACAGTTAGCCCTGATGAACTCATGAGCCTCATCATCGACAAATATGACCAGTTCACCTTACAAGACAGAAACAAGTCCAAAGGGAAATCAAATGAGGACTCTGCATTTGGTGCTGAGTCATTGAAGGGGGGAAAGGGCCAGAAGAGGTTCACTGGTGAGTGCAATAATTGCAGATGGACTGGCCATAAGGAACGAGACTGCTGGGAAGAAGGTGGTGGAAAGGCAGGGCAAGCTCCAAAAGGCTGGAAACCTCGGGGGAAGAAACCAAAAGGCAAAACAAAGGACACCAATGGAAAGGGGAAAACTGCTGCAAATGCCAGTGCAGTGGAAGCATCTGAACCCGACAGTGTATGGCTAGCATCAGTTGACACTGGGAGTCAACCTGAAAACATCAGCGAAGCCATACCAACCTCTACATTTGACTATGCTACCCTCATATACCCCAACACAAACCCCAACACCATCACGGAACTCTATGACAGTGGTGCCTCACAGCATATGTCCCCATTCCATGAACGGTTCATTAATTTCGAGGACACTGCATCCAAACCAATATGTGCTGCAGACAACTGGACATTCAGCGCAATCGGCAAAGGAGACCTCTATATTTACCTTGCAAATGGCAAGACAAAGTCACGTGTCCTACTGAAAAATGTCCTATATGCACCTACAATGAAAGTAACTCTCATCTCGATTGGAAAGCTGGCAAATGCTGGATATGCAGCACTATTTCGTGACAATTCCTGTCGCATCTTCGATAAGAGAAAGCAGCTGATTGGCAAAATCCCACTCACCAATGGACTGTACCGCACTCGAAACCAATATTCAACACCCTTCGCAGCTGCAGCAGAAGCACCAGAGGAACTTACTATGGGCGAACTACATGCCCAGTTATCCCACATCGGCACTACTAAGTACTACCATCCGAGACATGATCACAAAAGGGATGGTGACTGGAGTCAGATTAAACCCAGAGCATTCCTCAATGGACCAGTGCAAGTCCTGCGAGTATGGAAAAGCAACCCGAAAGCCTATTGGGAAGGATCATGAGCCTAAATGGCAGGAGAAACTTGGTGACGAAGTACACACCAATGTGTGGGGTCCATCACCCACCCAAATGGCAGGGAAGAAAAGCTACTACTGCACGTTCACAGATGATCATACCCACTATACAAGTATCTATCTCCTGGCTGCAAAATCTGACACCTATGAAGCCTATCACCAATATGAAGCCTGGTTGAAGAACCAGCACTGCGCCTCAATAAAATGTCTTCGATCTGACCAAGGAGGCGAGTACCTGAGCGATGAATTCACCTGCTACCTCAAGTCACAAGGAACTGAACAAAAACTCACCATGCACGACACACCACAGCACAACGGAGTTGCTGAGCGCCTTAATCGGATGCTAGTCAAGCGTGTGCGTACAGTACTACATGCTAGTGGGTTACCTAAGTTCCTGTGGGGTGAGGCAATCTCGCATGTCGTCTGGATCAAAAATAGGTCAGCAACTCGAGCACTGGATGGAAAAACACCATATGAAATGCTCTACAGCACAAAACCAAATCTAAAAGGCTTACCAGTGTGGGGGAGTCAGTGCTGGGTACATGACACAAGTGGTTCGAAGCTGGATGCCTGAGCACGAGAAGCCTACTGGGTAGGCTGTGATGCTGACTCTGGGACTCACAGAGTCTACTTTCTGGACTGGCGAGTGGTTTCGGTTGAGTGAAATGTCTCGTTTCGACGCTCGGAGGGCACCTCTACCATCCGAGATGGTGTACTGCTCGAGGGGGAGAGAGAAATCCTTAAAACGAAGCAAAACAAGCTTAAAATGAGGCAAAATGAGCAGCACAACTCACCTGAAGAGTCCTCCAGCCCATTGCAACCACCTGACACCTCTACAGAACCCACAGTGACCCCAAACGTCCCTAGGTGTACCATTCCTAGCCCTATCGTACCTAATCTCGAAGCTCCACAGCTGCAAAACCAAGTTAGATGCTTGACTCACACTCGAACATCAGCAAATTCGCACTTTACTTTTTTTTGCTTTTGCAACTTTTTCGAGTAAAAAAGTAAAAAAAGCCGCTGCTTTTAAAAGTATCGTTAGCACTTTAAATAGTAGATCTCTTACTCGACAAAGCAGAAAAAGTATTACTTTCCATGCTTTTCTTACTTTCCATCACACTCGTTTTGCTTTAGAAAGTATTAAAAGAGATTTATTTATGCCAGTAATTAGGCATATTCTGGGACATCAGAAAAATAACAGGAAGCGTAGTTTGAAACGAGTCGAGTGATATGGCAAAAAAAAAGGTATGTTTGCGCTCGTGTAGTAGATGTTGTGCGGCCGTCAAGTAGAACTCCTCTCTGCAAGTATGTCAGTACAGCAGATAAGTGAGACTAATGACTTACACATTAATGCACGTGCATCAATGTCCCCCTCAAGCGATTCCTCGATCTGGTCATTCACACTGGAGTTTCCGTCCGAATCATCTTGAAGAATGGCATAGGCCATTCTAACAATGCCCTGAAGAACATGAGACTCGTGATTCGCGACGGACTGGAAGTAGCTCGATGTTGCAGAGCCCCAGTTTTGCTCTGAGAAAGTGTGTTCCGCATTCGCTGGTCTTCTACCTGACTTGTGCTTGTGGTTACCCTTCAGTAAATTCACGCTCCCCTGGCTTTTATCTGTCGCCTCAACGGAAACAGACTTGGACTTCATAAGTTTGATGGCACGCTCGAGCTGCATATCATGCATATGTAGTATTAGAAGCCGGTGTTAGTGTAATAATGATGACTTACTGCAGTGACACATAATGCAATCGCGCCCCTCGCCCTGTATTGTTTTGGGGAAAGGTGAAGTGCTGGGACGTCAACACTTCCAGCACAACTATGAAGGTGTGCATTAGCAAGGAGCTGGAGTATGAATGCCCCATGAAAGGCCTTATCCAGATTAGAGGAATCTAAATCTTCATATGCAAAGGCACATTTGCATAGGAGGGCTTCGCATGTCTGCTCAACATCTGTATTTGGGTCACTGGCAAAGTAACAATCTAAGAGAGCGATAGCTGTGGAGCCCAAGGAGTGGTGCCATCCGGAAAGGCGTTGACTGGCCTATGGAATACATGAGAATGGTATCACAGAGAATAAAATGACATACGATGCTAAAGATGGGGGTATTTGGGCAAACGTCATCCAGAGCCACGAAAGTTGGGTACATGACTTTGATGATTTCCCTCAATGCATGGACAATGTTATCCTCAGGAACGGACCAGATATTCGGTTGGTCTCCGACCCACAGGAGAAGGGTTGGCAAAAAAATCATTGCCCACTTCCTCCCCTTCAAAAAAAGTGGAGGGAGATCACTGTTGGTAAATCGAGAGCCAGAGCTACTGGTCTGCGTAGTTTCTGACTTGGGGAAATCACTGGTGGGCACAGAGTCAGATGCTACTGATGGTGTAATGGACGACCTCGACTTCACAACCTGATGGTGTATGGAATAATGCTTGAGCCCAATTTCCTTGGGAGGCCCATGAGGCTCATCCACGTCAATGGCACAGACAAATGTCTATATACGAGTCAATGCAACAGTGCGAGATAACATGATAAATGACCAACCTTGCTCGTCACTCGGTGCGCTCGAGCTATCCCCACTCCCTCCTCATTTTCTTCATCGATTGCAGTGCCAACCTCAGAGGTGTGCTCGCTATCATCTCCTGCCGAATTGTCCCGCTTCCGCTTCAAGTTGATCGCTGCAGGCGTAGGTGTATTGACACACTGGGTGTCAAACATATAAGCTGTTTCCACGTCGCTATATTTGTTATCGACGATGACTGCTGTCTGATCCTAGTGAACAAGGTGAACTTGCATGATAACAACAAAAGCTAGTAATAAATCACTTACCCCGGCTATTGGACTTGTGCTCTGCGATCTCACCTCACGCTCTTCATAGTCTTGGCCTTCACTTGGAGTTGGTGGATCAAGGTCGGAGAGGCCCCACTGCCTCTTTGGGGTCTCGGACAGTGGAGTCCTGCAGCGAGGATAAGTATAGTCATTGGGAAGTGCAGCGTATGGACTCTGTCGCTTTGCGGCCGTAGCGGACAACATGATTTCGTTCCAATTCTTGACTCGACCTTCTATGCCACTCTTCTCATCGTGGCTGAAAATGGTTTTCAAGTTGACGAAGTGTAGTGTCGATTTGGTCAGTAGCAGCATTTGATAGCAAGAGTGAGAGAACACACGTGTTGATGGCATTTTTTCCCATTGCCTGCAAATGTGCTGATGGTGTGGCAGTGCTGTGCATCTTGTGGGATTCCTCAGTTGTGCCTCTCAAACTCAGCATGGTCTTCTCCCTCCTCAAGGGCCTTCAGCCAGTCACTGGCTGTTCATGTTCGATGCCTATGAGGACACATTGTAAGTATATTCACAAAAAATATCAATCCGAATTCTAATTGATTTTACTCTTTGCAGTGCCCGACTCGGTTTCTGCTCTGACTTGCTTGCGAGCTTGCTCGATTGCACTCCTCAACTTCAATATGGTCTTCTCTCTTGCCTTTGGCCCGATGTCCGAATGTTCGTTGTTGATTTCTATAAGGATAGACGGTAAGCATATTCCCAATATTCGTGGAAGCAGATTTCATCGGATTCTACCCTTCGCAGTACCTAACTTAGTTTCCGCCTCAACATCACCCTTGCTCTGGTCAGCAGCTGTCAGGATTCATGTAATGTAAGTCTTCAAACTTTTGAAGCAGGATTGTGCGTTGACTTACACTGTGGGCGTGGTTTTGGCCTGACTGCCTTCTCTGACCTCGTGCCGTCCTGTGCCTGCCTGGCAGCCATAGCACTTTCCATTGCGCCGACACGTCCATATGCTTTCTGAGCATCAGCCAGCTCAGCATCTTTGGTCCGTTGAAGAGCCTCATCATCGGCATGTTTCTGTTCGGAGGTGCATCTTTGGATCTGCGGGTCGAGTACGATTCGACCTGGATGTAGATTTGCATTGCTTCGACGTGGCCATTGAGACATTGGAGATGGAACTGCTAAGGCGGGAGCAGGGTGAAAATTGTTCAAGGAAAAAATGTGCGTGTTATATCATGAATTTGGGGCCTTGAAATGACCCTTTCAACCACTGTCATACTAGCGCGAACTTTGTTTTTTTTTACTGCTTCTGTTCGTAAGCTGCTCCCTGAAACCCGCACTTTCCTACCTGCAGCATACTCTATGCACGCTCGGATGGTCGGGCTCTCTCACTATGTTTGCAAGCAATGCAAGTGCTCGTTTCGCAATCGCTCCGGCCTCATGCAACATACCCATGCAAGACATCCACGCTTCGTGACCATCTCTGCACCCACCGATAACTGGGGTGTCAGCGACCCTCTTGCAGAAATGGGCGGGGATGATGCTGCAGCCGATTTCCCTCACCCCACGCCTGGATTGGATGTGGAAACGGACGACAACGTCCATGCAGTTTTCATTGGGCCAGGTGACAGCTTATTTCGCAATTACCACCTGGGCTTAACTGGTAGGTGTAAATACTGCAGTGTTCCGTTTTTTACCATTCACGGAAGCTGATCATACAACACGTAGGCCAACCATGTAATGCCAATGGTGACTTCCTACTGAATGGAACCCAACCAGAACCACGCCAACCAAAGCCCCTGGATGACTGGTCACCTTACAACAGCCATCTCGAATTTGAACTGGCAGACTTTATATACACGCACAACCAAATGTCAGCAGCAAATCTCAACATCCTTCTTGAACTCTGGGCAGCATCTCTAGTCGAAGCGGGCGCAAGTCCTATCTTTTCCTCGTACAAGGAGATGTATCGGACCATCGACAAGACTGAGGTTGGCGACGTGGAGTGGCAGTCTTTCACTGTCAAATATACTGGGGGTGTGGAAGGTGATCCTATGCCCTGGATGCACGACGAATATGACATTTGGTTTCGAGATCCCCACAAAGTTGTCCAGAACATGTTGGCAAATCCCGAGTTTTCCAAGGGGATGGACTACCGGCCATTCCGCGAGTATGATACCAAGTGTTCAACACAGCGGTGGCAGAATTTTATGTCTGGTGATTGGGCATGGCATCAAGCAGTGAGTCCACGTGTATTTATGCTCTTCCATTGCCTAAGTCAGCGGTATAGGATATCATCGCTCAGGACCCAGATTGCCTCGGGTCAATGTTCGTGCCGATTATTCTGGGATCAGACAAGACAACCGTATCCGTGGCTACTGGGCAAAATGATTATTATCCACTATATTTGTCTGTTGGAAATATCCACAACAACGTATGCTGGGGACACCGCAATGGTGTCATTTTGATCGCATTTCTTGCAATGCCAAAAAGTACGTACATTGTAATGCAAGCAAGGCCAAATTGGACTCATTTTTCGACATGGGAACATAGCTACGAGAGAACATGCCAACAAGGATAACTTCTGCAAGTTTCGGTGACAGCTTTTTCACTCCTCCCTTGGTCGCATTCTCAAGACTTTCAAGCCTGGTATGGCGAAGCCCGAGGTCATGTTGTTTGGAGATGACCATTACCGGCGTGTCATCTATGGGTTAGGTCCATACATTGCAGATTACGAGGAGCAAGCGCTCCTAACGTGCATAGTTCGTAATTGGTGCCCACAGTAAGTGCGAAAATCACAACTTCTATACATTTGAATCTAGCACTCTAGCAAGATGCCTGGCATATCACAACAATCTGGACAATGATAATGCTCTTCACCGCTGCCATGATCACGCTGAGTTGTTGATTGCTGAATTTGCTCTCGACGCGCTTTGGAATGAATATGGCATAGTAGGGGAACTTGTCCCTTTTACTAACGACTTTCTGCGTGCAGACATATATGAACTCATCGCCCCCGATCTGCTTCACCAAATCATCAAAGGTGCATTCAAGGATCACCTGGTCGAATGGGTAGAGAAATATTTGTGCCACACCCATGGAGATGCCCATGCAAATGAGATACTGGATGACATTGATCGACAGTACGTTCATGAAGGAACTGCTAGCATTCTTTGTTACTGACTCTGATGCCTCCAGCATTGCTGCAGTTGCACCATTCACTTCCTCGACAGCATGCCATGAAACACTACAAGCAACTTATCCAGTTGTTTGGGGCACCGAATGGTCTTTGTTTGTCGATCACCGAGTCAAAGCATGTGAAGGCTGTCAAGAGGCCGTACCGGCACACCAACAAGTATCATGTGCTAGGCCAAATGCTCCTTATCAACCAATGCTTAGACAAACTGGCTACTTCCCAGGTGGATTTTGAAAGTTGGGGCATGTTGGAGGGAACGTGCCTTTTGACGGTGCTTGACCAACTTGGTAAGGATATGCCACTGAACGTATCACGTTTACTTATGTTTCAGCTTCACACAATGCTACTCGCATGCGACCTATTGAAGCCAACCAGTGGCTCAGTGACGAGGATAAAGACGAGTTAGAAGACCCTCTGGTATCAGCAAGTATTGACGAGAGCCGAGGTGACTATGAGGATGTCAACGGACCAAGAGTTGAAGCACATGTATGCCTTGCACGGAGCCGACGTAAGTTTCAGTGCAACCTGGCAGTCATCCTAGACTCATTTTATATAGAGCAGAACCGGGCAGCAACGATCGTTGCACTTGCGGACGAACTTCATATCCCCAACCTCTCGGAGCTCGTCAGGGCATTTTTAGTCGGGCAGTTATATCCTGACAATAATCATGACCCCACTGACATCCCCCACCTTGAATGCCCAGGATACGAGGGCAGGATTTCCATCCATAATTCGGCATCATCAACATTTTACGCCCCGAGCAATCTTAGTGGAGTTGGTGGTATGCATTGCGAATATATCCGCGCAGCGCCGATGTGGAGACAAGAAGGACCTCGCTATGACTGTGCCTTCGTTATCATGGACCCGGAGCTTGAAGGCATGCATGGTATGGACGTTGCACGCATACTTTGTTTCTTCTCATTCAAGGCTGGCGGCATCTTCTATCCATGTGCTATCGTGCGATGGTTTGATCGCTTAGGAGAGGCACCAGATGAACTGACCGGGATGTGGATGGTACGCCCAAGTTTTACCTCCAATCACCAGTGCAACCTCACCGTCATTCATGTCGATACCATTTTCCGTGCAGCACATCTGATCCCTATCTATGGGCGGGACTTCATGCCGCGAGAAATTTCACCTTGCCATTCTTACGACGCATTCTATGGATTTTATGTTAACAAATTCGCAGATCATCACGCTTTTGAAATTGTGTATTAGCAGTGCAGTGACTAGCGCAAATTAAGTACAGCATAGTATACTTCAACTGCTTTCTACCCTTTTGGTACTCGCATTACTTTGTCCACTTGAAGATGAGTGCGAAAAAAAGACGAAAAAGTAATTTGCCTTCACTTCTCATGCTTTTTATGTTTTTCATGCTTAGCAAAGCAGAAAAGCTCCAAAAGCAGAAAAATGTACGGGGTGAATTTACTGATGAACAGAGTCACCCTACCTTCGAATGTTGCATAGTGGCACTGGTATGCACGACGGCCACAGCAGGCAACAGATTTTCCTGTGGGGTCTTCAGAGCACTGAGAGAGTCAGTGAACAGGAAAAAGAGGGAAGCGCAGGAAACACGCACAGTGAGGACAATGAGAATGGTGATAAGGGTGATAAGGGGGAGAGCAATGCAGCCACAGATCCCATTTGGGACTATGATGATGAATACACAGCCTTTGCAATGATGGCTGGGACTTCAGAGTGCGAGGCACTCGAACCTGTGACCATAGAGGAAGCCCAGAGGAGGCCAGATTGGGAAAAGTGGAAAGACGCAATAGCTGCAGAACTAAAGAGTCTCGATGAAGCTCACACCTGGGACGTTGTCAAGCGACCCACAAACACCAACATCATCAGCAGCAAATGGGTTTTCAAAATTAAGAAGAACGCTGCAGGTGAAATTGACAAATACAAGGCTCGTCTTGTCGCAAGAGGGTTCACACAGCAGTATGGAGTTGACTATCACGAAACCTATGCCCCAGTAGCTCGACTGACTTTGCTTTGACTCATCCTAGCCACTGCAGCACGAGAAGACTGGGATGTGGATGTCTTCGACTTCCACAGTGCCTTTCTCAATGGTAAACTCAACAATAATGAAGTAATCTACATGGAGTTACCCCCTGGGTCCAACAAGGACACTCGTAACTTTGTTGCTCATCTGCGAGTAGCCCTCTATGGCTCGAAACAAGGTGCACTAAAGTGGTACAAATGATTATCTAATGAACTAGGTGAACTTGGCTTCAGACGCATTGAAGCTGACTGGGGAGTCTTCGTTGCAGAGATCAGGACACAAATCTTGATACTAGCATCACATGTCGATGACTGCACAATTACTGGGAGTTTGAGTGAGCTGATAAAAGCCTTCAAGGCTGAAATTGGCTTGCGATTCAGGATTATGGACTTAGGGCCAATTAGTTGGCTTCTTGGCATGAAGGTCACTCGAGACTGAGCTGCCCATACAATCTCACTGTCCCAGGAGCCATACATCAATGCCATACTAGCGAAGTTCAATTTCTCAGACTTGAAACCAGTCTCAGCACCCCTTGACCCTAATACCCAGCTCTCCGAGTCACAGTCACCTAAAACTGCAGCTGAAACTGCAAAAATGCGAAATATACCTTACCACCAAGCCACTGGATCCCTAATCTACCTCGCAGCTGGAACGAGACCTGACATCACCTTTGCGACCTCACTCGTGTCACAATTCAACTCGAACCCTGGGTGGCCTCACTGGGAAGCTGTTAAACATATTTACCAGTACCTTGTAGGCACAAAGGACTGGGCTCTCACATATGGGACCCAGAACAAAGGTTTGGTTGGCTACGTTGATGCCGATGGTGCTTCACAGGAGCATAGATGGGCAATCACTGGATTTGCCTTCCTCATAGATGGGGGCACTATCCTTTGGGGGTCACGTAAACAGGAACTGGTGACATTATCTACAGCTGAATCAGAGTACGTCACAGCTATGCATGCCGCAAAAGAAACCCTCTGGCTACGTCGACTCATTGGAGAGGTATTTCATCCACTCCAACACCCAACTACCCTATATGGTGACAACCAGTCTGCTATCGCATTGACGAAGGATGGGAGTTACCATGCACGTACAAAGCACATTGATATGCGGTATCATTTCATTCGTTTTTCTGTCAAGAATGGTTCTATTCAGTTTCTTTACTGTCCTACCAATAATATGGTAGCCAACACTCTCACTAAAGCTTTGCCAAGTGTCAAGGCAAAGCACTTTGCACATGAGCTTGGTCTTCGCCCTTGCACTTGGGGGGGGAGTGTTGGAATATTGTCATGTAGTGGCAGTGCTTTTACATTACATAATCCCATACTTACAGTTCTTCGTCATAATTCCCTTACACCTCAGTGACTTGTTAGGTTACTGAGGTGAGACATTCATTCTACCTATGTATCTAGTACTGACAGCTTGTAGTCTATCACTCTACAGGTACTACCAATATATATAGTGACTTGTTAGGTTACTGAGTCTATCACTCTACACCCACCTACAATGATTTCGATGTCATTCAACCTGACCACAATGCTATCAATACATTTGTCCCCTTCGGTGATTCTGACTTTGATGGGGAGGAAAGAATTTGGAATCCATCTGTAGCTGAATCCGCTGCTCTCCTTGCTGAATTAGGACAAGGCCACCAAATCCAGCCCTTCTCTGGTGCAGGGGTGGTCTTTAACACCAGCAAAACATTTCTTAAGTGTTTTGAAATGGATCCATTCTCTTCCTTCCATTGTACCAATCTATATTATCCCTTTGCCAGCCTCAATGATTGGGAAATGGCCAACTTCCTTCTGCAATCAAAAATGAGTATGGCGAAGATAGACGAATTTCTATCATTGAGCTTGGTATGTCCAACTCACCCATTCCACTCTCGATATATTCCATTCATCGATTGTTTCTCAGGTACACACTCTGCCACTTTCGTTCTGGACTGCCAAGGAACTGCAAAGCCAAATAGAATTACTTCCAACCACACCACACTGGAACTACAGAATCATCGCTACATCCTATCCCACGAAGAGTCCAGCTATCCTCTACTTTCGTGACTCTCTCAAGTGCATCGAAGCACTGTTCAACCATCCATACTATGCAGATCATATGATGTACACTCCATTCTGAGTATTTACAAGTGTGGAGAGGGTCGTCAGGGAGTTTAGCGAATGGATGAGGGGGGACATGGCATGGCAGATGCAGGTAGGATATTACAATCCCAGTCTACTTGTACTGATTTCATCTAGTCCAAACTCCCACTGGGCGCTATGTTGTGCGGCATTATCCTTTCATCCAACAAAACTCATATGACGAATATGTGTGGTGGAAAAGTCGCTCACCCGCTTCTTATCAGCCTTGCAAACATTAAGATGGCCATGTGGAACAAAGCATCCTCACATGCCTTCTTACTCAATGCTCTCATGCCCATTGTTGAGTTTATCCACCCCGTGCATCAGATGCATTCTGTGTTGGAGGCTCGCCTCTTTCACAAGTGTCTTGACATAGTTCTTCAACCCCTCAAAGTTGCTGCCCAAATTGGATGAATGATATCTGATCCCACTGGAAATCTCCACCACTGCTTCATGCCGCTTGCTGCATATATTGTGGATACTCCAGAAGCATGTATGCTGGCTTGCATCTGTGGAAAGACATCTCCAGTGACAATGGCTAGTCACAAGGACTTTGGTGATGCATTTCAGCATGAACACCATACTGGAGCAAGGATGCTTTCCCAGCTCTCTCACATGCAATGTGACCCAAACGACCTCGAGAGGTATTTCACTCAGTGTAAAGAATTTAGGTTGAGCAGTGTTGTGGAGCTGTTCTGGCAGAATTGGCCATTGACCGATCCTGCTAATTTCTTGACACCGGAACCACTACATCACTGGTACTGGAAATTTTGGGATCACAATGTCCAGTGGTGCAAGAACGCTCTCAGCACACCAGAACTTGACTTCCACTACTCTGTCTTACACCCAATTGTTGGCATGCGCCATTTCAAGGATGGTATCATGGCATTGAAACAGGTTACTGGTCGAGCTCAGAGAGACATGCAGCATTTTATGGTAGCTATTATTGGTGGGGCTGCATCACGAGAGGTAGTGATCGTGGTTTGTGCCCTCATGGACTTCCGGTACTTGGCTCAAGCTCCTAGGATTACCTCAATCATACAGGACAGGATCAAAGCAACCCTTGTGGAGTTTCATAATCACAAGGATAAAATTACTGACAAAGGTTTGCAGAGAGGGGCAGAGAGCAGCAGTGCTCTAGACCACTGGTTTATTCCCAAGTTGGAATTGATGCAAAGTGTCGCACCGAGCATCAGCAAACTTGGTGTGCCTGTGCAATGGTCAGCCAACACGATGGAACATGCCCACATCAAGGTGATAAAGGAACCTGCATCTATGACGAATCATCAAAACTATGATACACAGATTTGCCGCTCCTTAGATCGTGTTGAGAGATGCTGGCTATTCGAGACAGCAACTCGTCTCAGTGCACTGAGCAATGCCGACGATACTCATGATCAGGACTTAGCCACTGAGGACGATGGGGCTGAGGATGGTGACATGAATATGGCAGATGATGAAGATGCCATGGCAATCTTGAAAGATATCTGGTCCTCAAGATGTTCTGTTCCGGATCTCTTCGGCATCACAGAGAGGCTTAGGACCGCCTTGCCTGGTTCTGTCCCACAGCCAGTCTGTACATTCTCTTCGGGAGCTACTGCCCTCCACATTAATCATCAGCCATCCATCAAATGCATCTCTATTGATAAGGCTGCTGAACTATTCAACATTCTGAACCTCCAAGGAGCCCTTGCAGACTATCTGGGTTGTGAAGGACCACATGCACAGAACTTCCACTCCTTTGGCCGACAGCAGCACTCACCTCCAGATGCTCACCTCCCATTCAGTGACCTTCAGGTTTGGTACAAGGTTTGTCTTCAACAAAAGTCATACCACGATTCTAGTTCTCTTGAGCCCATGTTTACAATCAATGCTCACCCGCCCGATCATACATGGAAATATGGCCACCATGATGCAGCGATTTTGCAGGTGGATGCGTGCCATGAATGGCCTGCCAGTGGCCTCACAGGTATGCTGTTTCAGACGCTGAGTGATACTACACTAATGATTGCCTCTGTAGGTCATACATCAGGGAACCTTTGATGTGCTGGTATTCCCAGTTAAACATGGTAAGTAGTGATCTGTCTGATATGAATTGGATAATGGTGTATAAGGCATGATCATCTATAAATCATAATGATAATGGACAGACAATGCATTAGAATACCTGGCAGACATTTTACTATCTGGTCAACTGCATATAGGCCTGATATAAGAGTTACAATACTTTTGTCATCATGATATAATGATGGCAAGAGCTGATATGCCACATATAATAATAATATGTAGTTGACAATAGATTATAATTGCTCATCAGATAATATCATCATCATATCAATGACAATATTCTTTTCAGTCTGATTTCACTTTGATCATCAATATCTAGTGTTGTCATCTATGCCATTTATGATCATTTGAACAACTCTTCCCCAGCCACAAGTGTGGGAATGTCTTTGTAATGACTGTATAGTACATGTTATATAAACTCATCCTCTCTCCCCTTCTCTCTCTTCTTCACTCTTGTCTCTGAGTTCCACCTCAGGGCAAGAGTCACTCTAAGACTCTAAGTCTTAGGGTTCATATCCAGGTAAGTGTAGCCTTGTGTGAAGTGATATGTGAGTGTCTTTCTCTGTTTTATTTTCGCTTTTTTGGAGGTTTAAGTAGTTCATCATACTTAGTAGTGCACTCAGTAGGTACTGATTATGTAAATGATATTGAATGAAATTGCTTTCTCATAATATCATGATTGATAAGTTCAATTGAAGGGTGCTATAGCAATTTTTATTTTTAAGCTGTTGATGGTGTCAATGACAATTGTTGGTAATGCCTGATAATGAAAGACACATATGATCTACTGTTCATATTCTGATACATATGATCTACTCTACCTATGTGATAACTTTTGACCAATGCTGCCAAGGCTCCCAGTCAATATATAGCATTACCAATGTGTATGTCATTATGATGTACCTTATAGGGCTTTACAGGGTAGATAAAGTCTTATATAACATAATCATTTCATTAAATTTTCCCTGATGTACTGTGGTAGATGTTTGTCTTATCATGTGCCCCATCTCTCCCAGAGGGCTCCAGCTTGTCTGGGATGATTGCCTCCTTGTTTATGTTCAGTGGTTTCATCAGCAAACTAGACATCACCTGGCCAGAACTGGCCAGAGCTGGCCAGAACTGGCCAGAGCTGGCCAGACTCCCAGCTCACCCAGAAAGGTCCCCCTCTGGCCAGGACTGGCCAGACAGGGTTCCAGAGTTCCCAGAATCCCAGCCCATCACCTCTGTCCATACTTTTACTATGCTTTTTTGCTAATGCCACTACCATTTTTTGCTAATACCACTACTACGCTTTTTTGCTAGTCCCACTACCATTTTTTGCTAATACCACTACTACACTTTTGTGCTAATCCCACTACCGTTTCTTGCTAATACAACTACTACGCTTTTTTGCTAATCCCACTACCGTTTTTTGCTAATACAACTACTACGCTTTTTTGCTAATCCCACTACCATTTTTTGCTAATACAACTACTCCGCTTTTTTGCTAATCCCACTACCATTTTTTCCTAATATCACTACTACACTTTTTTCCTAATCCCACTACCATTGTTTCCTAATCCCACTGCTGTTTTTTCCTAATACCACTACTATGCTTTTTTCCTAATCCCACTACCATTTTTTGCTAATAACACTACTACGCTTTTTTCCTAATCCCACTACACTTTCAAGCTAATAGGAACTCAGTCACACAGAAATCAAATCAAAAGTAGTAATATATTCAAATTCAAGTACTACCACATAATAGCCTAATACAACTACGCTTTTTTGCTATTAACACTACCTACTACACTTTTTACTAATAGTACTACGCTTTTTGCTAATACTACTACCCTGTTTGCTAATACTACTACGCTTTTTGGTACTACTACTACACTTTTTTCTAATACCACTACACTTTTTGGTAATCAAATGCATGGTAGTAGTGGGCTAATGGCATACACTACCCCATAGTAGGAATTGGCCTTTGTTTGGTCGGCTTTGGCCACTTGCATGAAAGGCATGAGTTTTAGTGTCCACTATATCGCATTTTGGGGTATTTTTGTGACTTTGCAAAATTTCGAGGCATTAGTGGCTGTGCCCACTACACAACAATCCTAATGATGACTACGCTTTTTTGCTAATCAATACTACTGTACATTTCCTAGTCACACTACAAATATTTGGTAGTCAAAAAAGCGGACTCTACTACACTTTTGGTAATCAAAAGTGTACACAACATTTAACTACTCAAACACTAATCAACACTACGCTTTTTTTGGTAGTCAAAAAAGCGAACTTTTACTACACTTTTGGTAATCAAAAGTGTAAACAACATTTAACTACTCAAACACTAATCAACACTACGCTTTTTTGGTAGTCAAAAAAGCAAACTTTTACTACACTTTTGGTAATCAACAGTGTACACAACATTTCACTAGTCAAACACTAATCAACACTACGCTTTTTTGGTAGTCAAAAAAGCGAACTTTTACTATGCTTTTGGTAATCAAAAGTGTACACAACATTTAACTACTCAAACACTAATCAACACTACACTTATTTGGTAGTCAAAAAAGCGGACTTCACTACACTTTTGATAATACACATCTACACTACACTTTGCTAATCAAAACACTACAAAACACTACACTTATTTGGTAGTCAAAAAAGCGGACTTTTACTACACTTTTGGTAATACACATCTACACAACACTTTGCTAATCAAAAACTACACAACACTACACTTACTTGGTAATCAAAAATGCGCCACAACACTACACTTTTGGTAATACAAATGTACACTACACTTTGCTAATCAATAGTCTACACAACACTTTCCTAATCAAACACTACAAAACACTACACTTACTTGGTAGTCAAAAAAGCGGACTTTACTACACGTTTGCTGATCAATAGTCTACACAACACTTTGCTAATCAAACACTACAAAACACTACACTTATTTGGTAGTCAAAAATGCGGAGTTTACTACACTTTTGGTAATACAAATATCTACACTACACTTTGCTAATCAAACACTACAAAACACTACACCTATTTGGTAGTCAAAAATGCGGAGTTTACTACACTTTTGGTAATACACATCTAGACAACACTTTGCTAATCAAACACTACAAAACACTACACTTATTTGGTAGTCAAAAATGCGCCACAACACTACACTTTTGGTAATCCAAATGTACACTACACTTTGCTAATCAAACACTACAAGACACTACACTTATTTGGTAGTCAAAAAAGCGGAGTTTACTACACTTTGCTAGTCAATTACTAATCAACCACTACACTTATTTGGTAGTCAAAAAAGCGGACTTTACTACACATTTGCTAATCAATAGTCTACACTACACTTTACTAATCAAACACAACACTTATTTGGTAGTCAAAAAAGCGGAGTTTACTACACTTTTGGTAATACAAATCTACACTACACTTTACTAATCAAAGCACTACACTTATTAGGTAGTCAAAAGTGCGGAGTTTACTACTTTTGCTAATCAATAGTCTACCCTACACTTTGCTAGTCAATTACTAATCAACCACTACACTTATTTGGTAGTCAAAAATGCGGACATTACTACATTTTTGGTAATACAAATCTACACTACACTTCACTAATCAAACACAACACTTACTTGGTAGTCAAAAAAGCGGACTTTACTACACTTGTGCTAATCAATAGTCTACACTACACTTTGCTAATCAATTACTAATCAACACTACACTTATTTGGTAGTCAAAAAAGCGGACTTTACTACACTTTTGCTAATCAATAGTCTACACTACACTTTGCTAGTCAATTACTAATCAACACTACACTTATTTGGTAGTCAAAGAAGCAGAGTTTACTACACTCATTAGGTAATCAAAAATGCGCCACAACACTACACTTTTGGTAATAAAATGTACACTACACTACACTAATTGTATTTTGCCTGTATCTCAACCATTTTTGCAGGTATGGATGGGATAGGCATACCTCTGGGGTCCTCTAGTCAGGCACTACAACTTTTATTATGACATCTTTGAAATTTAATTTTTGAGATGTCCAATTTTTTTGGTATTTTGCATTTTTCTCACCCATTTTTGGGCATATCAATGAGATAAGCATATTCCCATGATCCTGTGATCCAGCCCTACAACTTTTGTTATGACATCATCACTGTACAGCCACTTTTTGTTTTTGACAAACTGTGACTCCAACTGAACTTTGCAAATATCTCACCCCAAAAAGGAGATATTGCTGAGGTAATCATATTCCCATGGTCCTGTGATCATGGGCTACAACTTTTGTTCTCACTGTGGCTGTGCACCTGGAGGGTTGGAGGGTCTGGGCAGGTCTGGGAGGGTCTGGGAGGTCTGGAATCATTTTTCAAAAATCCTGGGAGCACTGGAAAGCTGGGGGGGAAACGTCTGGTTTGCTGATGTGGTCTTCACTTGGTGGTGTTGGATCTTCTTCATCCATCATCGGTGTTGACATCTCCACCATCTTTTTTTTTCTTGCTCTAGCCAACAGGGAGTGCCTGAAGACATTCAAGACTGGTACGTCATCTTTCCTCCCATACAGTCTGAGCTTGGTCCAGGAGTGACTTACAACCCTCAGGTCAGAGCCATGCTTGCATATGTCAATGCTTTGCATGAGGAGATTGTCCTACTGGATCTGTCCACCATCGTGGACTCTCGTACCCAGCCTTTTTTTGTCTCGCTGAAGACTATGGTCCATGATGTTGCAAAGCTGATGAAAGAACGCCGTGTAACTGCGATCTGCGTTATGGAGAATAGTCCAGCCCCTGAAATAGAAGTAGACTAGCATATCTGACAGCAAAAATGAATGGACTGGAAGACCAGGCTGCGAACATCCTTGAAGCTGCTGGATTGACCGAAGCTGACGTTGATGATGCTCCCTCCTTCGGCCAGTCAACTCCCAAACCCCCACCGATCCTTACCTCCACTCAGAACCTCAATTGGCCCCTTGTACCTGGAACAGAAAGCTTCTGGGACTGAGGCCTTACCAATGGACATCTGGAAATTGATGGCGAAATTTCCCATGTTGATACTTCGGGTGGGTGTGCTATCTTCCGCTCTTGACAACTGGGCGAAGGAAGAAGAATCCTGCAATGTCATCGACCCCAAAGGTGGCTGGGAGCTTGATGCCAATGCTGCCAAGACCGAAGAACAGGAGGATGAGTTTGAAGATGCTGTTGGCAATGAGGATGTCTTGGTGGGGGAGCTGCACCCGGTGTGAGCGAGACTGAACTTTGGGTTTGTAACTCCTCATTTGCCACCGACAACGTTGCAGTGGGTTCTTTCAGAACTGCTATACGGGTATGTAATGGTCCAATCAAACTAGTTCTTGCC
This sequence comes from Pisolithus microcarpus, assembly GCA_024613185.1. NCBI lineage: Eukaryota > Fungi > Basidiomycota > Agaricomycetes > Boletales > Pisolithaceae > Pisolithus > Pisolithus microcarpus. The sequence continues at coordinate 225,008 of JANFAI010000064.1, read as the reverse complement.
GTCCTGACGCATTGCAGTTACTGAACCATCAATTTGGTATCATAAATTTTGTGCCCCTCAAAGCTCTTTTCCTGTCAACCTACAAATCTTCGCACGTGTACCTATCCTTCATTACTTCCATGCCACCAGTTCAATTGCATGTGAGACATAGCTCTTCCACAAGTTCCACTAGCCATGTATTACCTGTGGCAGTCCAGACACTTGCTACAATCCATGCAGAGTTGACCGAGGGCTTCTGTTTGGTCTCAGGCAACAAGCTTCAAGATGCCAGGGCCACATTTAGATCTGTTCTTCAAGCATTGCTCTTGGTAATCATGTCACCAGACACGGATGCAGTGGAGGTGGGTTTGTGTTGGCCATGACTATCATTCATATGCAGTACAGATAAGTGCCATGACTACAGACATGCCTGGAATAGACTCCTTGCTCGAGTTGTCGCTGGACTCGCCTCCACAAAACCTTCTGCATGATGGGAGTTGAACGTGGATCTAGTGTTGCCACAACTTCAGCTGTCAACCAGCTTTAGCCATAGCCAAGATGCCCCATAGTTACCAAGTAGCTGGGCCGTGGCTAATTGACACCATGGCTCCACCTCGCTTACTAAGTCACTTGGTCAGCTCGCAGTCAGCTTTAGCTGTTCAACGATGCTCAGCACTCTCGTCTCACCATTCACTGCAGATGTCCACCGTCACGACAAAATCGACGCCTCAGTGAAGGCTCAGTCACTTTATTAGCAGGTGGGCAAGCAGTGGTGGCGGTGTGAGGGCGGGTTAGCAGGCGCCTCCAGTATATTTCTACATGCTAATAGTACATAGCATTGTACAAGTCGAAATGCAACTGCGGAACTACCTATCATGAGTTAGTTTGACATAAACAGACTTAGGACGAACACTTGTGAAGGACTCCCAGTGCCAAATTAAATCTCTGCCAGTAAAACTACAGAGTAGATGAACATTCACCCTTTGCTAAACTCAATGCCAGTATTCGCTGTACAAACACAGCTCCGAGCAAAAAAAAGAGTGATTTATTAGCAACCTTTTGCTAAGGGTGCTAATGACATGCGGAACGAGTAACGATGGTATGTGGGTGTAAGCGTCAAAATAATTGAGGTACCTCTGCAAGTTCATCACCCTCCTCCTCACCAATGAAGTATATGACATCGTTCAGCGCTCCCTGCAAACCAGCAGCATCAGTAGCGAGGCTACTCTCCACAATTGAAGCAAGTATGTCATCATTGTCGACGTCGACCAACATCTGCGCTTGAGAAGTGACCCATCCCCTCGTGAAGTTCAGCCGTTCTTTCTTGAAAAAGAACTTAAGCATCTGGAGTGCTTCCATTAATATAGGGCTGATTCGATTGCGCTGCTTGGTCATCGTCTCGGCGGATGATGAAAAAACGCGTTCACAAGGAACTGCCGACGCCTGGATTGGCAGATAATCCATTGCGATATGGTATAGTGTCGGGTACGTCGACCGGGACACCTGCAAAAACTAAGTGCATGGACACGAACCTACAGTTGTATACTTACTGCCCAGAATGAAAGTGGATCCGTTCCTTCAGGGGAACAGGATGCTGTCACATAGGATGTGAGTTCTTGTTCAGCAGTCTGGACATTGCTCACTGGTCGTCGCGCATGCATGGTTGGTAAATTGTATCGAGCGGCAAGTTTGGTGGGGACGAAAGCAGCTTGAAGGTTGGAAGACCCAGGAACTTGCGGCTGCGGGAGTTCATTCGGCTGGTGTAAGTCAGGTTGTGTGTTAACTGTCATTCTCAACTGCGTCATCTGGCATTAGGTGTTAGCATTAAGGCCATTAGCAATGATGATGAAACTTGGGCGTACCATGTTCAGAACAGCCCTCTTCACCTTGTGGACCTCAAATTCCTCCCAGTTTAATTCGATCCAAGTGAAGCGGATAGTCGGATCCACGACTGGTGTATGTTAGCATGTCTCACCATACATACAAGCTTTTGTCAAACACTTACACATCGCAATTGCATATGCATTGGTCTCTCCCATATGCCGGTAGTAAGATCTTGCATGACGAAGGCCAATTTCGATGTATGGGGCAAAGCGAGGTTTGTTCAGAGAGAGTTGCTCCCACTGAGCCATGAAGGTTTCGAACGACGGCACCGCACGTGAAAGCAGTGGAAAGCTCTCGCCTGACATGCATTGTTGAGCAGAGTGAGGTATCTTAATGTCATCAGTGGACACGATCGGCACCCCGATCACAAGTCGTAGGCCACTGAATACTTACCTCGAGAACTACTTCCATATCTTGTAAAACCTGCCAGTCCATGTCGTCTAATTGCTTGTCGGCGATGTCCCTATGCAGTGCTGCCAGGAAGAAGTAGTCTAGGGCCTGATAACTCTTAAAAATGAGAAGGCATAAAACAACTGAGTCCGTTACCTGTTTCAGAGTGTGTAGACGATTGATCATGCAGTACACAGAATCCCAGCGCATCCTCACATCACGGAGAAGTTCTACAACAGGTAGGGTAACTGGGTTGTTGCCTTCATCAACGAACCATCCCTTGTCATTGCCCGTCTTGAGAATGTCTGTGAAGGCCTCACGACATAGGCTAGAAGCGCGAACAGTGCAGACGATGTCACGGCCAAGAGCAATAGGGTCGTGCCGGAGAGCCTCAATGTAGGCATCTTTGTCAATGACTTTGTTGCCATCGAGAGCATCAACCCAAGCCTCGCTAATGGAAGCAAAATCGACCGCCGTGTACTCGTCAGTAATGTGACCAGAACAAATATTGAGGACATGGGGGAAACAGATTATGCGGTGATCAACCGGGTCGAAGTCAATCCCACGGAGAGTGAGGAGACAAGATAGCTCTCACATGGCGGTATCATTGTTGCGGGCATTGTCGAGAGTGAAGTGGCTGATCTATTAGCAGGAAGAGGTTATTTTAATGATATGAAAGGACAATGTTTTTGGGTCAGCACGGGTACTCGCCTTCTCAGTAATGCTGGCCCGATCCAGGAGACGAAGAGTAGTTTCTGCAAGATTGACGCCCATGTGGTTCCCTGGAATGTGGTGGAATGCAACCAGGCCTGCTTTCATCTTGAGAGTTCCGGGCTGGTCGCCCTTTGAGATCCAGTGGGTGGTGATAGCAAGGAAAGGTCGATAATTCTCGTCTGACCAGATGTCACTGGTGAGTGACACCCGCCCCTCGGCTTTCTGTAGTAATTGTTAGTTCAAGGTAAGGGTAATGACGTTCGCAACTTGCCGCAAGGTCATCTTTCAACACGAGAAAATACTGCCGCCAAGCTTCAATGATTAGTTCGCATATCTTTGTTCTGCGAGGGATTTGACAATCCTTCAGGTCCTGACGGAGAAGGAGGAGGAGAGATCGGAACTCTGGGCACTCAACAACATTGATTGACTACAAACATTTGCTCGGTGAATTCATGGACAACATCGGTAGCATTGCAGACTTACCTGATCATCAGTAACAATAAACCTCACCAGATACCTATGCATTGCGGCAAGAGAAAAGGGTGGTAAGCCACTCTCCAGTTGTGAAGCCATGGACGGGTCCACATGACATGACTGGGACAGAGGGGGGAGTGTGCGAACCGTAACGTTGGGCATACTTAGAGCCTGACGAAGTGTCGAGTGGTTATATCCGGCTTTGAATGCCTCCTTGACGTTCTCCAGATATATTGACCAGGTGTTCTTCTGCGCTTCGGCCAGATAAAGATCAAGATGATATCGTTCGACATGTGCACGTAGACTCCAGTTTGAAGTCAATTCACAGTATGTGTAGTTCCTGTCTTTGGGAAATTGGGCGGTGTTCACATCCTTCTGCTTTCTGCAAAGTAAATGGGAACATGAGTATTTGTTTGCCATCTTAGCAGCCACTCACTGGCACTCATTGCACACCGTATCTTTACCTTTACACTTGGTAAAAAAGAACAGGACGTCAGCAGTAGTGACCTGTTGATTTTGCGAAGTCTGGGTAGTCATCAGTGGGTCAGACGTCGTGGTGTTCAACGGTGACTGCCTATCATCGAGCACCCGGCATCCTCGGGACCTGGAAATCGGCTCTTCTTCATCAGCACTAATGTCATCGATGTCGAAAGTTTCTTTGTCATTTACAGCATCATGGAGGGTAGGCAATGAATCACTGGCAGGTGTAGCAGTGGTAGGAGTATCAGCCGTGAGATTTGAAGCATCTTCATAGCAGCGAGGGAGACGTCGAGCACGAGCAGGCTGAATGTTGGGATTGTCATGTCGTTGAGGTTCGCTCGCGACAGGCACCTCAGGCACGGGAGAGAATGAAGCTTCCCGTTGAGTTACCTCCACTGTCGAAGGCAGAGGAGGCTGGGAAGGGAGAGGACTGACTCCGGGAGGGGGGTCGATTGAGTTTTGCTTATGGGTACGTCACTGAGCGACCATCGGAGGAACGTTTCTGTAAAATGATTCCAACTTTGGGTCAGATCTCAGCAAGTCAGAGGGAAGTCGACATTACCTTCTTTTATCGCAGGGTGCTGGGTGCCCCAAAACTCGAATTGTCAGACTGCCGACTCGGGCACAAAAACAGGGTATTCCCTGCATGCTGGCAGTAGCCAGGCTTCAGGGAACCGGCTGAGGGTCACTGGATCGTTGTCTAATATGAAGGTTAGCGATTGACTCAAGTAATACGGGAGGCTGGCTGCACGAGTTCCAATTTTACATAATCACAAGCCTCGGGGGCCACACTATGAGAGCCAACGTAATTGTAGTCGTACAAATTTGGGCATATACAACGCTAGCAGCTAAACACCTGCACCAGATTTCGCAAGCCTTTGAGACACACGACAACCTTCATTGTGATCAGAGTGAGGGTGATCAATCAAATCACCAGCAGAGCAGTTGTTGGCAGGGGAATCTTCGCTCCCAGCAGGCATCACATATTCTTCATCATCGTGAGAGCGCTTCGTGCCCCGGAAAGAGTTGTCAAACCAAGTTATGTAGCGAGAGTGGGCGGTCAACGATGCACCTCTCTTCAAGTCATCAGCAAAAGAGTCGAAAGTTGTCGGGAAGCAGGATATATGGTTCTCCAGTGGAACAAGGTCAGCCGTAACCATTGATACTTGCATCACGTCCTTGCAAAACGCGATAAGGGATTTCCTGATGAGGTCCAGACCCTGAACAATCATGTTCTGCACAGCGTCCATCCCAGTATTGCCAGGCATAGACTAGGAGGGAAAATGATTAAGACAAAAGGATGATCGTAGAAAATGTGCGTACCCCATGTGCAGTGCGTTCGCTGGTAGCACGGATGTCCAACGCACCGGTGGAGTCCCTCAGCCAAACGTAATAGTCGACACTTACGATCAAGCACCAAACATGATGGGAAACTGTGATCGGCTCAGCAAAGGTAGTCGCCCGGCCTGTCGGGTTGGAGGCAGTAATGAACTCCTGCAGTGATAGTGGAGTTAAGTCTTGAGAGAGCGATTTCCAGGTCTCGCTTTGGGATGATGGCCAGGAGAAATCTGGGGACTCCTTGACATCTAGTAACATAGCCATCTGAATGGAGGGATTAGCTTCCACGATGCTTTCAATTACATCGAAAGCATCATCGGAAGACTCTGTAAATGAGATTTGACAAATAACCGGGTATGCGACCTTGGGAATGGGGCCCTTTGAATAGAACTCGACGCAGACGTCAGGTACAGCCCTACCGCCACCCGTAGTTTTCAGTTCTGTATTGTGGCCCAGGGTCATGCTGACAAGATTCAGAGGGTAGTTCAACATAACTACCTCCCGCAAAAAGATACTATCGACAGTGTTGATCGGGGCTTCGTGAATGGCAGATGGCCATCAGATGATAAGGTCCTTGGCCTCAGCTAGGTAAGCGAAGCTGCTCTTTGTTTAGTACTGCTCTAAGTAGCAAACAGAAGAGCGCTTACCGTGGCTTTCCAATGACTCTCGTACAACGCTCAAGCACGTCCATAGTGACGTGGAACTGCTCCAGTGTAACATGAGATAGTTTCTGCAAGGTGACATATGATTAGCCCGATCTCATGTTGCTGTATGTACAATGACTTACCAGGGCCGGAGAATGAGAGTCCAAGTGCATTGTAGTGTAGTGATCGTGCAACTTATCCATGATGATCTTTGGGACTTAAAGCAAATAATAATGAGAACTACTCCACACAAGGGCTGTAGTATCCAGATACTCACAGTCACAACTATTGGTATCCGGGTCTTCTTTCTTGACTGCATGAAGTATCTTATCGCAGGCGGTAGGTTTTGAGGGTGGAGCTTCTATGGCAAGGCGACTCGTTGTCTCGGTCCCTGGCAAGACTGTCGTGGTTTTTGACGGAGTCCAGGGCATCTGGGTGGGCGCGCGACAAGTCGCATTCGAGTTCGAGCGACTGGATGGTAATGAGGTGTTGGGCGTTGCAGTACGTGACATCGCCGCATAGCTTTGCGTGATCCAAGAGTAGGACGAGTAGGAGTCCCCACCAATGATGGCAGTTGGGGGCATCTCTGTTGGTAGCACTAAGCAGTGAGTTAGCACGAGAATGACAAGGAACGCTATCTGCCACAGACTGCATGCTAGGTGGCAGAAAGCCTAGACCCAACGGCTATGATAGGCCGACGTCGTATTGGAGCCCAGATTCTAAATGCAGGAGGTGCCAGAGCACCTGATTTGACGGTGCAACTCACCCGATCCACTCACCTCTCACAGGCTTCTTCTCAACCATTGAGCGTACTTTGGATGGGTCGTCAGGTTAGCCGGGACCACAGCGGTGTCCCCCTTCGAGTGGACGGAAGATACAGTCTTCAAGAGCTGCTCAGTTCGGGGGCTTATGGTATGTCAGCACAACATTTTTGTTTACGGTTAGAAGATCTAAGTGGATACCTCAGCAACCGTCTACAAAGCAGTCAACATCATCAACCATCAGATATACGCAATCAAACTAGAGGCTTGCTCTGAAGAGAGAATCTCATCTGTTGAACGAGAATACTATATCCTGAAGCAACTGTGTTCAGCGACTGCAGTCGGCGTTCCACAAGTTCACTGGTTCAGCCGAGAGTCCAGCTTTGACACCATGGTCCTGGACCTCCTTGGTCCTTCTTTGCACGACCTTCTTGGATTTCGAGGAAAATTCGACCTGCTCACAGTTCATTATGTTGGTAACCAGCTGGTAAGTAATCGCATGTAGCGCTCGCATTTACTGATCTATCCTCAGCTCTCACGAGTTCATTATATTCATTCCCGTGGCTACATTCATGGTGACATCCAACCACAAAACATACTCGTGGGCCTTCATCAGTCTCTCACAATCTTCGTTACTGACTTCGGTGGTTCCACGCAATTTCGTCACCCTGAAACTGGAGTTCATGTGCCCTTCTGCCAAATGTCCGGTGTACTGGCTGGTACACCCGCTTTCGCATCTATCAATAGTCATCTTGGTGCCAAATTAAGCCGACGCGATGACCTCGAGTCACTTGTTTATCTTTTAATTTACTTGACGTGTGGTACTCTCCCCTGGCTGCAGCCCAGACGCAAGTCCAGGGGTTTCAAGCACACAGCATACTCGGCGATACTTGAGCACAAGCGAACGATACCGATGGAGCAATTGTGTGCAGACTCCCCCGAACTATCCTTGATGCTTCTCTACATTCATGCCCTTTCCTTTTCCGAGACCCCCGACTATGGTTACATCCATTCGTTGCTGCGCAATGCTAGCGACCAGAGTCACCTCTCCATTGATGAGGTTCAGATAATTAGGTGGGACCTCTCTCAAGCTGATCGTAACAATCTCGACCCTTCTGCGGCCCAGTGCCTATCTCCCGCCCCACCGAGGCGTTGTCGAGTTCACACATCGCTTAGCTGTGGTCCCACATCTTTTGCTGTCAAGTCGCCCATGATAGCAGCGTGAACTCCCATTGTGAGTTAATTTCCATATATTCTTCTCCCTACTGAGTGCTGACAATTCCTTCAGTAGTCAGTACAAATGTATCATCGATGTTTACAGTCTCGTTAGCTACAATTTGGTGTTGTACAAAAGTAAATGATATTGTACAGCATGTAAGAAGTTTGCAAGTGAACTTGAGCTGACTTCGAGCCGACTTCGAGCCGGCTTTAGCTACCACGTGTACAGCTCGGCTGTGAGCCGGTAAGTGGGGCTGTGGAGCCATGCCGAGCTGTATGCCGTATTTGACCTAGCTCGGTTAGCCCAGCCATCATGTTAGTCATCAATAGCCAGAGTCAGCTCAACATTAGCCGAGCCGTGGCAACACTACGTGGATCCATTGACACTCAGCGAGGTTGAAGCTATGGTACAGAAGGACTTTGGAGGGATTGGGCCTTTCCCTACTTACATACTGCTGTCAACCAAGAAGTCGATGCCTCCTCTGTCTGCCAATCCTTTTGCTCTCTCAGTTCCAGCTTCACGCTGTCCCCTCATGCGCATTGCCATCCCTCTCCTCCACGGTCTGCATATGTTCTCCTGCTGTCGTATTCCACCACTCTTGATATTCTGGCTGGACCTTATTGAACTTCTTGGCTTCATGAGTAGCTTGACTAACACTCTTGGGATCATGACACTACAAATGACCAGCTACATCCACAAGTCCATAGTATGTATCTCATCGAGTCACTCCTTTCATCTGTCTACTTATGAAATGAGATATTCTTGACGATGACACCAGGACAAAGGTCAAGCAAGAAGTCCTTGTCACCCTTGCATCTCTCCTCTCACTGGCTTGTGGGTTCTCCACTCAAGTCATCGCTCCCATCGCTTCCATAGACCCCCACATGATGGGAGTTAAATGTGGACCCTTTGACACTCGGTGAGTTTGAAGCAATGGTATGGAAGGATTTTGCAGGGATTGGGCCTTTCCCTACTTACATACTGCCCCCGACCATGGAGTTGATACCTACTCTGTCTGCCAATTTCTTTGCTCCCGCAGTTCCAACTTCACAAGGTCCCCCCCTCTCCCTCACACACATCACCATCCCTCTCCTCCATGCCCTGCATGTACTCTCCCACTGTCATATTTCACCGCTCCAGATATCCTGGCCAGTCTCATCAAACTTCACCGTTTCATGAGTAAGTTATCAGGATCACAACGCTACAATGGTTGGCTGCATCTGCGAGTCCATAGTATGTACCTTGTCCATTCTACTGCCTTTGTCTGCCCCCATATACTAAATGAGATATTGACTACCATCTGTCAAGGTTTACTGACTGGTGTTCTCAGCTTGCAGGTGGAATGCAATCGTAAGATTCAGTGATGTCTCAGCCCTTCCAAGTTGCTCATGTCTTCGGTCCCAACAACAGGCTCTCTCTTCAGCAAGATACCAACCGGTCATTCAAGGTTGGTTCTAAAGTCAAAGCATCATATATATATATGCACGAAAGTTGGTTGCGATGAGAGCATCATGGCAATGAGACCTCTAAGCATGCATTAAGGGCTTTCCAAGAGTAAATTCAGATTTGCAGAAACTTTATAATTAGTATTTACTACAGCTTTAAGTACGTAGAGCTGGCTACGTACACTCACTCATGCCCAATCAGGATGTTTCCATAGATGGCTCTGGTATCAGGTTGATCTAAACGACTCACCACCTCCAACCTTGTTATTTTACCTAGCTACACTCATGATACCTGCCTATAACACCTTCTGACACATTTTCCTGGGCTGTCTTCTGTTGTCAGCATGATGCGATTGCTGATTGGGGCCAGTCACAGGTAACTGTTTACCCAATTTCCATGATTCAATGGTTTTGCTTAGGACAGTCCTTTGAGAGTCGCCAAAGTGCGTGCTCTTTTGTGGTGTACCCTCTAGACACTGTGTTCGCTCTTTGCCACTGGTTTGTCCTCAAGTATGCCGAGAACAAAGCACACGAAGGGAATGGCCCAGTGTGACCCAGACAGCATGGGTGATACCAGTGTGCCCTCATCCTTGCATGAACAAACTGCACTGACTTTGTGAAGAACAAAGCAGACCACAGCTGGTCAAGGTGGCACAATTATGCAACTCGAGAGGGTTGGAGATGTCCTTGCTCAACCTCAGCAAATGCCCAGACAGTGAGTTGTTCTCCTGGATGATGCACTGCGGAATGTTTTGGCTCCAACACCTCACCACTGGAGGAGGGTCACCCAGCCTCTCAAAAGCACAAGGTAGTTAACTTCTATGGGTATATCTAGATATCTGCTGATGTATGCTAAACAGACTCGTACTATGGAGAACCACACTGAAGACTTGGCCGTTGAAATGAATCTCGATTCTGGACCTCTACCTGAGTTTCAGATGGCAGAATCTGGGTCCAGATTTGGGTTCCAAGCACAAATCCCCAGACAACCATCTTTTGTTGGGACGCAATCACTGAACGAGTATGAGCAAGATCGAACAAGGCACCAGGCACCTCAAACCACAAATACTGCTGCCCCTCGAGCACAAGGTCAGGCTGTTACGTCTCAGACAACTTATGTGTCCATTTAATCTGTCCAGCATGTGCACCATCGATCACTTACTCACACCAATGCTAGTCACCACCCAGCTTGTATCCCAGCAGCCTCACATGCCCCAAGATAGCACAGCTACCGAGCATAATTCCTGACTTACCTCTAGATTTCATCCACAGCCCCTCTCAATGGCCCTGGAGGTTCTGTCGACTTCATCGACACCCGATCCATTCGTGTCCTGGGCCACATCAACAACTGTCTCTGGTTTGTCAAAGGGGACTACTGAAAAAAGTTACTTTAAGCCTTCCCAAACCGAACAGTAAGTTCTCCACCCAGTGCAAAGTGACTATCAAATTAATGACGATGCGAGTAATGACCTAAGTGAACCTTGATCTGGTGAAGAGTCGTGCGACTCCAACAATGGTCCATGGTCAAGCCTTGATGATGCAGGGGATGTCCAGGATGCCAAGGATGAAGCTTCCTGTGGTTGTGCAGGTAATGATGGATACTCCGGCAGGAGGATTGACGAGAATTGACTGATGCACTCCCCTATTGACGAAGGGTCAAATGGTGTGCCTGACTCTGACCATATGTCGGAGAACACTGGGCCTCACGAACTTGATGATGGTGAGTACATGGTATCTTGCATTCAGTCGGTGCTAACTACTTCTTAGAGTTAGGGCAGGGTGGTCAAACTCCCTTGCCCCAGGTGCATTCTCAGCAGTCCTCTTCGCAGCAACGATTCCCCCAGCCACGTGTCCGTACTCAGTCTATAGTGTCTTCCCAGCATGCTCCCTCCCAGCAATATGTCCCTCGGCATGCAGTGTCCTCGCAGTCTGGTCCCACTCCTGCTCAGTGGCCCGTGCTCCAACAATCTTGACTGTCCTGACCACAAGTTGCACCCGAATGTGCCCTGGCTCCCCCGCCACCTCACTGTCCTAACCAATGTGGAGAAAGTATCTCCTCACACCAGTCCAGTATGCTACAGGATCATGGAGTACAGTCCAATAATGGACCACAAATGTGACATGGCAAAGAGGTGATTAATTATAATATTAATTTATTGCACTCACACTGCAGAAAGGTTGGCATGGACTACGATGTTAATGCAAGGCATCAGTCCCAAAACTGTTGCACTTGTCCTCCCTCACCTACATACCTCGAAGACACTGTCAGTGGTGAGAAACATCCCTCCAAGAAGCTGTGTTCCAATGTGGTTAGCCAGGTGCAGGGTAGGCTGCACAGTGAGGAGGACTGCTCAGGCAATAGCACGAGTCTTGTCAGTGAGTGCTGCGGTAAGTATTCCAGGACGACCAAGGCAGATGTGGTCGTTTGGCCTACTATGCTAGCATTTTTCAGTCCGCTGTGGTGCAAACTTTTGGGTGAGGCAAAGGCAAGGATGCAGTTGTATGTTGCAACAGAGGTCCCATTCCTCTGTCATGAAATGGTGATCAATGGTGTTTGCATGGAAATCCTGGTTGAGATGGTTATCAAGTATGAGGATGATGGATTGGAGCTTGAAGCCGGTAAGTTTCTTAATACCTACTAAGTGCTACATGTCTCAATGATTGCAGGTTTCTATCCAGAGCACAAGAGGTCGATGGTGACAATTGTAAGTGTGCAACATTTTTTTTTTTCCCTGCAGTAATGTACATTCTGTAGTTATTCAACGACATGCAAACCTTCTGCAGTGAAATCAAGAAAGTCACCATGCATATTGTTCCCTTCGAGTATGGTCTTTACCCCCCCAAAACCATGGATGATAATGCCAAATGGATCAATTTTGTCAAGAAGAAGGCCACACAACTGCTCAAAAGTGCTTGATATCTCCATGGAGACTTAGATTCATTGGTATGTACATCCCCATTGGCGCTGTGCAACTATTGCCAAATAGTACTGCAGGGAAGGACTAGCAATTTTGCCCACTCTGCTCTCAAGAAGACTTGTCTTGCCATCTACTATTGCACCAGCTCCAAGTCTCTCTGCCAGTTTGCCAAATTCCAAGAGTCTGTTCCTGTCAAAGCGCTCGCCCTTGTCACTGCGATCATACGTTAGTTTCTGTCATTGTTGGTAGGATTACTGATGTGAGTTAATCAAGATTCGAAGTGTCCTAACGACATTCAAGAAGCACAGAGTAGCCAAGAATGAAACTCTGTGTGGAGACGAGATTGAAGATGCATGCAATAATATCACACATTTGATTGATCAAGTGTGGTATGATGACTACCATGGGAGTAAACTTGACAAAATGCTTTGAGAATGGGCCAAGGCTGGAATGTACATCAGGGAACCTTTGATGTGCTGGTATTCCCAGTTAATTATGGTAAGTAGTTATCCATCTGATATGAATTGGATAATGGTGTATAGGGCATGATCATCTATAAATCATAATGATAATAGTCAGACAATGCATTAGAATACCTGGCAGACATTTTACTATCTGGTCAACTGCATATAGGCCTGATATAAGAGTTACAATACTTTTGTCATCATGATATAATGATGACAAGAGCTGATATGCCATATATAATAATACTATGTAGTTGACAATAGATTATAATTGCTCATCAGATAATATCATCATCATATCAATGACAATATTCTTTTCAGTCTGATTTCACTTTGATCATCAATATCTAGTGTTGTCATCTATGTCATTTATGATCATTTGAACAACTCTTCCCCAGCCACAAGTGTGGGAATGTCTTTGTAATGACTGTATAGTACATGTTATATAAACTCATCCTCTCTCCCCTTCTCTCTCTTCTTCACTCTTGTCTCTGAGTTCCACCTCAGGGCAAGAGTCACTCTAAGACTCTAAGTCTTAGGGTTCATATCCAGGTAAGGGTAGCCTTGTGTGAAATGATATGTGAGTGTCTTTCTCTGTTTTATTTTCGCTTTTTTGGAGGTTTAAGTAGTTCATCATACTTAGTAGTGTACTCAGTAGGTACTAATTATGTAAATGATATTGAATGAAATTGCTTTCTCATAATATCATGATTGATAAGTTCAATTGAAGGTTGCTATAGCAATTTTTATTTTTAAGCTGTTGATGGAGTCAATGACAATTGTTGGTAATGTCTGATAATGAAAGACATATATGATCTACTGTTCACATTCTGATACATATGATCTACTCTACCTACATGATAACTTTTGACCAATGCTGCCAAGGCTCCCAGTCAATATATAGCATTACCAATGTGTATGTCATTATGATGTACCTTATAGGGCTTTACAGGGTAGATAAAGTCTTATATAACATAATCATTTCATTCAAATTTCCCTGATGCTAAGTCAATATCCATTCTCAGTGATTCTGGGATGGAAGTTAACACATTTTAAGGACGGGGTACTCAGCAAGAGAAATTGCTGGGCCAGAGACAGAGGAATGGCAGGTTATCCTCGATTAATGTTGCATTGTTTTCTTTCATACATGCATAATTCTACTTCTTCTGCAATGCTCGCAGTGATTGATAGGGTGAATGATCTGGTGTGAATAATAGTGAAGTCAGTACACTAGCCTACAGAGTGATACATGAGCCCACAGACTCAGGACTGGTGCCCAGTTATGTACAGAGTTGGATGTGCTGCATGGTGCTGCACAGAGTCCAACATAGTGTATAGTTCTGTATGGAACCTAACATACTGTATACCACTGTACCAAATCTAACATCTGTACTGTACTGTGCAGACTCACATACACTGTGTGGCACTGTATGGTCAATCGGTTCTGCATGAGGCTGTGACTAGGTAAGCGTGACAGCACTAGACGGTGCTGTGACAGCCTGTTACAGCAACGGACAGGGGGGACCTTCCTGTAATGGTGTAGCTGCTGTAACATGCTGTAAGAGACTGGACAGTGGTGGACAGTGGGGAACAGTTTTGCTGATGCCCCCTCCACTGTCTTCACCTCCAACCAGACCATCACCATCACCTCCAAGAAGTTGTGTACATTCACAAGTTTCTCATTTACCTGTCATGCATCAAAACATGCATTCCAAGTCACACAGACATGGATTACCATCCAACCACTCCCTGATGTCACAGGGCCAGCCCATATGTATGCAGCCTCAACAGCAAGGGAGATCTTGCAGCCACTCCATGGCAACCTATAGTCAGCCTCAGCATACTCTGTCTCACCAGCATGACAGATCCCCCAGTCACTCAACAACTGCAAATACTCAGAGAGCCCAGGTGAATCCTCATGAGCAAGGAACTGCTAACAGTCCCCCAGCTCCATATAACCAACAGCTGTCACACAAGCAACATAGGGAATGTCAGACAGACTCTGAGGAAGAAGCAGCACCTTTACCACAGGGAAGAACACATCACAGGTGAGTCACTGTGAGTTTATGTGCTCTGTATGTATGGTTGCTGACAAAAGCAGCTTTGTGGAATATGTTGATCAAGGGCATGCACATAAGAGACAGCATGGATATGACAGTGATGAGGATGATGATATCCATGGGATCACTCTGGCTGGTATTAAGGTCTGTAGTGTGTTCTGTTCTTCTAATGTGGCTAGACTAACTATTGCCTGTGAAAGTGTTCGATATCTCTTGCCTTCACCCCATCTGCCCATGAAATATACCCAATGTCAATATTAAGGTGTGTTGTTGATTTTGTTTTGTCATGACTAGTGCCAAGACAATTATCTCAGTCCTGTCATAGATTGAAGTCTCAGATCAATTGCAGCCCACCATTGCTTCATTATACCCCACCATGCATAATAAGGTATGGCTTCTTCCCTTTTACTTGGTGGCTAAGACTGACTTCATTGCCATCAGTGTCATACATCTCTCAATTGTGATTCTTCCATCCTGTGTCCATCATTTTGCACAGAGGGTTTACAGGGTGAGAGCAAGGCAAACACACTTGCCTTTGCTAATCAGTTGAGACTTTGGTCTTTGAAGGTAGGAATGAGTAGTTGTGTGTGTGAATTAGAGATTGGAGCTCTGTGAGGATTCCGATCATACTCTGGGCTAAGACATGGCCCTTATATACACTGTAGGTGTGCACAGACCAGGTGTGTCTGTCACTGTACAAACTATTACTACATTTGTAAGTAAGAGGACCTTCCTTTCTAGATTACCTCTGTCTTTCTGCTAGAACAATAAAGACCAGTAATCTGATACAAGAGAACACTGTAGAATGATGTGGAATGATGTCATCATGTGACTGGGTAATATCTAGCCATACAGCTGTAGTGTATCCATCTAATATGTCAACACATCAATACCCTTAGATCCCATAGTTGATTGTAATGTCAATGATTTTGGCTGGTTTGATTACTATTACATTCCCTATGGCTATGAATGTAGCCTGATTTTGGCTGCTCAGTGTCTGCACTCACTATCTGGCATCTGCATTCTGCAGTGTGCATGGCACATGATACCCATCCCCCACATCATTTGAGTACATGTTCATGGTCATATATTACAATAGTTTTGCAAACTTTTTGAATAAGATAGCAAAGTTGCTGCTTTCCAATGACACAATAAAATGCCAGAAGATGGGTGTATCAAAATTATTATGGTATGCTCTATGCTAGGGTATCAATATGGTTGGGGATTCTCCAGAGGGGCAGTTGGAGAATTTCCAACCCAATTACACCACCTCCAACCTCATTCCAACAGCCTAGGGAATCTACAAGTGTCTTGTTAGAAAATTTCCAACCACATTTCACAATCTGGGAGAATATCCAATCTCATTTGACCACCTGGGGGGAATCTCCAACCCATCACACTGCTCTGGAGAACATCCAAGTGCCCCCTTGGAGAATCTCCAACCCCACCAGACCACCCTGGGGAATCTCCAACCCCATTTGACCACCCTGGGGAATCTCCAAGGGTACCCTTGGAGAATCTCCAACCCCATAGCACCCACTGGATAATTACCTTGCTTGCAAGGTTTCTCCTACCCCAATATTCATGGGAGTGTAGTCCTGGGAGATGTCGTTCGCGAAGGGCTGTGGAACCCATAATTCGTGAGAACGTAGTCCTGGGAGATGCCGTTCGTGAAGGGCTCGTGAACCCATAATTCGTGAGAACGTAGTCCCGGGAGATGCCGTTCACGAAGGGCTGTGGAACCCATAATTCATGCGAACATAGTCCCAGAAGATGCCGTTGGTGACTACCTGTGTTGGGGCGCTGATATCAGTCACACCTTATGCGCCTCTTTTAGCTTGCCAGTGCTGAGTGTTCTCTATGTGCTTGTAGTCTTTCCGTCCTCGGCTGCGAGATTCAAGGCAAATTACATTTTTTATGCAGTCATACTATGTTGGTATACTTTTCTCCACTGAACGCGAGAAGGCCTTCCACCAGTTACCAGTATGACTGTTCTTTTCCTCCAGCTGATCATCCTCCATCAGAAGATCATTACAGTGTGTTTTCTGAAAGACGTTCTCGTCGAAATCGCACAATAAGCATATTTGGGATCGGCCGTGGCTTCTCGAAAGTGCAATGTATAAGTTGAACAGATTAAGGGCTCCAGACGGAGGCGTGGCAATGTCGATTATGACACACGGAAGTGTCTGCCCTTGTGATCTGTAGTCTGTGAACGCATATGCTGGGGTTATAGGAAATTGACGTCGGCATACAGACCGCATCACGTCACGGCCGTTCTCTTTTATTTTCAGACGAAAAGACCTTGTTGCTGGCTCGATGGGAATCACTGATTGTTCGAGGTTTGACAGTTTCGAAGTCTGAGTGTGATCCATGTGCACAAGTATGTATAAAGGAAGGCGACGTAGAACGATCGGTACTGTTCCTTCTACGATCATGTCCTCGTCAGGATGACATACGATGCCTTCAACTGTACCACGGGCTCCGTTGGTGATGTCGAGGTCCGTTTCCACATTTTCGGTTACCATGACTTTCATTCCTGCATGTTCAAATCAGGGTCTGTCGTTCTGCATGGTACATGACGTACCCAAACATATGTCCATTTGGTTTGGAAGCTGTTGTAGATATCGCCTGTCCGAGTCTGTGGAATTAGACATGTGCAATGCTACTGCATATCGCTCCGGTGCAGTTAGACGGCGTCCTTTGATGGAATCTTCTGCATTGCAGCAAACAATGGCAGATTTCAAGAGTCGAGCGTGATTCTCCATGGCAAAACTATTCCAGATGCGTCTGACACCGTGTCGTGGTGTCACCAAAGACACATCTGTCCATGGTGCTGAATCAAATTTGGGACGGTTGCATGTCGGACTTGTTAACACCAACGAACGCAGCATGTGGATGTGATGTTCTTGCACTTGACCTACTCGCAAGTGTCATAGGAAGTCCAGCCATTCCGCATCTTGAACGCGCATTTGTTCTTTTAGAATGACAACAGTATCGAATTCTTCATAAATGGTTCGACTGACTTGCGAATCAGTTGAGTCTCGTTGCGCGTTACACGGAACGTATAGGGCTTCTGAGGGACTGACAGCTACCGGAGGAAACTGATGAAAATCACCGAACATGATAACATTCAAACCACCGAAACTATGTGAACTGGGGGGGTGATCCTCCATCATTCTGCCGATGCCGATGTTGCGAGATAACTTTGCCAGGAAGCTCTTGCTGAGCATGGACATTTCGTCGATGATAAGGTAACGAGGGTGTTTCCAGTATTTTTGTAGTTTCTGCTTCGTTGCGTCCTTCACGACACCGTTATCTTTGCGGGTTATCATACCGATGGAGTGTGTTGTTTTCCTGTCTATTAATGATGCTGCCACACCCGTATATGCTGCTTTTACCAGCATGTGTTTCGCACCTACATTACTGTTAACAGAGATACAGAAGTCAAATGGAAAAAAAACATGTCACCGTTAGCAGAAAAGTTATCGGTGATAGTTTGAATTAGCTTCGACTTCCCTGTCCCACCTTCTCTGTGAATAAGCATCCGCAATGGAGGTGGGTCAAGTCCACGTAGCGTCTGATTGACATGCCACGACACGATTTCGTATGCGCACCTTTGATCTTCTTTCAGTGTAGATGGATCTGCAGGTGTGAGTGCTTTTTCCGATATCTCATTGTCTTCTCCTACGTTTTCGACTAACGGACGACCGTCACCTGGAAACGGAATTTCCAGGCATTGAACATCTGCTTCGCTTGGATGGGTCTGCGTAGCACTAATCGACTCCAGGTTTTGCAGAACTACGTCCATTTCCATTTCTCTCTGCCAATTCTTCAGACTTTGAATATCCGTATCCGTGGCCGTGTGCAGGAAGAATGCATTGTTCATTACGGGGATCGATAAATGATTGTCCGGAAAGACATTCGCATATTTTGCTGATTCCACTGCTGAAAGACCGTGTAACTCTTCCTGCAACGGTATTTGAGAGTTCAACAGAGAGGAGATGGCATCTTCCGTAACTATAACATGGTTGCCTGGTAACATTGACTGTGTTTCGTCATCGTCCATTTCAACGTCATTTTCTTGCCCAGTAGAAACTGCGTCAACTTGTAAATCAGATACAGTTCAGCTTTTTAATCGCAGCTACAATAATTTGCGATACTCACCTTCGAATTCACATCGCTCATCTTCACAAGCTTTTTCACATCGATAGAAATATTGGATACTGCAGATAATGTTTTGGATGCACGAAGATGCATTGCTGACGAAGACTTGCTCCGCCTCTTCCCATGTTTCCGATGGCATTTTTAAATCGGAAAGGACACAGCACCATGGCTTTAACAGCAGCAGAATGCAAGTGCAATACAACGGATAGATTTCTGGATCGTCGTTGCGAGGAAAGTAAGGTCCGACAAAATTGGGAAGAGTGTTGTGATTTCGGCGTCGCACAACACAATGCTTTTGTCCATATTTGGGGTGTCCTTCTTTATATGACACATGCTCATGGCGTGGTCATCCTCTGCCACATGTTGGAATGCTCACTTGTGCGTTTTCATCATCTTTTTCTCCCACGTCTGCTTCATATGTATCGCAAAAAAATTCAAGGACATTCATACTTTGCAAAGCATCGCCTCGGAATATATAATCCATAACTTGATTTCTCAGGTAAAGTCGACCACAGTTGTCAACTTCCAGTGTGGCCACTTCATCGACGTTGTCCTTTACAATGCTCAGTATGCTTCGTTTTCAATTATATTGACTTACCGTGCCATGGACACCTTCTAAGGAGACATCTCCTATGTCTTCGTCTCTCCTGATTGTACGATCAGACATCAAACACGCGAATTCTGCTTTTTGAAAATAGATCTCACCTTGTATCACTTTGCAACGTCCCACCACCGAGCGAAAATGCAGTTAGACCGTCATCATGACGTCCCTTGAAGATTGGAAATGCATCTTTGAGATGCTTCGCAAAAGAAGACCAGTAAATGTTGGCGTATCGATGAGAACGGTATGTGTCTCCCCAGTTCATCAAGTACGTCATCACCATCAGCGCTGACAACTCCTGCTCTCTGTTAATAGTGTTCACCAAACGGAAGATGAGAAGGCGCTGGTGGTTGCGAAGATCATCCAAGTACGAGGAGGACTGCATATGGTATGCAAATCCTTTTGCCATAACTGCGGACATGTTGAAGTTTTTTCCTTGCTTTTTCATTTGATACGTGGTAATATAGTACGACAAATTCATGGTCACCTTCGAATTTGTCAAAAGTTTAAGGTCATTATTGCACCGCGCATTGATTGATATTGCAGGACACCATGCGTTCATGTACTCATAACGCCATTTCATCCCCCATTCTCCCATTTCCATAATGAAGTCCTTTTCTGCTCGTGGAAATGGAGCTCATCTTTTGCAAGTCAACCCCCCCGTTTTAGCAGGGACCAGACAACGACGGAATTCGCAGGTGTGCACCTGTTTCGCTCTGGAAACCTTTTTCTCGAATAGAAGAAGCTGATCATCATAATCACATACTCCTGGCATTGGAGGATGATTATATGCCACTTCAACATCATTTTGAATGTTTGATATAGACTCCGAGGACTCGAACCCGGGAAGATAAGCACGGATATTGGATTGGATGAAAGCCAGAACTTGTTCTTGAAATTTGGGTTGGGTTAAGAGTCGCTCCATTTCTTCGTAGGTGGGCGTGTTCTTTAACCACATTAACATGTGGAGGTGCAACGAGCCTCGGCCTTGAGATTCCATGACCCCAAAGTAAGCCGATATTTCCCCTAGAACGCCAACATTGCTTCGAACTTGATAATCTGTTACAGTAATCCCGAAAAGTGTGCGCATAATTGTTGATATAAGAAAATGGAAAAACTTTGCCGCAGCGTATGGATCCTTGGCAATGTTTCTCGCGCACACTTCTTTGGAAGGTCGGAAAGATGACAACAAATCATCCATATTAATTTTTTCCCCGGCGAAAACCTGCGCAATAGGATCATGTAAATCGCAAGGATTAATGGTCAGCCACAGTGTGGGTGGGTTCAACATAACGGAAGTAGACCAAATTTGACTGCGCAGACGGTAGCGACTTTGATCTGATCCCAATACGCGAGCAGCGGTAGCTTGAATGTGTCGCCGAAGAAGCTGAACAGCTGCATCCGATATCGGTTTCTTTGCTTCTTCTTCTTCCTGTGCACGACGCAACTTTTCTGGGGTAATTGTCATTAAAATCCGGGCATCGCATTCGAACATGTTTCGTTGCATTTGAAGACGTGCTGATCGCAAAACCTGCTGCCGCTGAAGAATTCCAAAGGAAACGAAGCAAAATGTCTCGTGCACTCGAAAACGGCGATCATTATACTCCAGTAACCATCTTATATGGTCTGTGAAATCGATTGCAACTGGTCGTGTGACTTCAACTCCTCCTTCTCCATATGGGAACAAGACTGGAAAGACTTGTTCGAAGTAGTTTCCCTCCTCTGCATCGTCCGCAGTACTTTGACGTTTGGATTGAGGTCGAAAACCGAAATCACTGATAGGTTGCATTCCATGTCGAACAGCGTATGCACCCTCTTTTCCATCCCTCCATAAATTGTTAAATGCCCACTTTGATAGTTTGGATGTAGTCAACGAAGTCATCTCTGTGTCCAAGGTGCCAGATACTTGCAATGGTATGACATCCGGCACTAAAAAAGAGCTGTCGACATTACATTTCTCTTTCAGTGAACGTCGTTTTACCTCCTGTATCGTTTGCAACATCATCCAATGGTACAACTACAACTGCCCTTAGCTGCAAACTTTCACCACATAGAAACAGTTCCTACCTTCGTTTTCATCCACTGGTAAGTATCCTTCACTCTCTTGTTCTAGTATCCCAATATCCTCATTCTGACGGATGACTGCACTGATTTCTGAAGGAACATCGTCTTCTGGTAACGATTGCAAACAATCGACGGAAATGTCGATCTTGCCATAGTACTTCACATTGTTTCATTTCAACCACAGCAGCGCCTTTGCTACCACTTGTCGCCGGACGCGAAACATACTATGGATCCATTTTCTTGGTAGGTTTCTGACGCTGATAAACGATACCGTGATCAGCGAGGCAAGTATTGCAGGTGGGCGTGGCATCAATTGACCCTCGACCATAGACGCAATTCCTTTGATGTCCAATTCATAAGAGGTAACGTTACCCCGCATTCCTCGTTGCAGTGCTGATACATCGCGAAGGCCCTGAGAACGTTTTGGAAATAATTTGAAGACGAAAACACGAGGGTAAGCCAGAGCAACAAGAAGTTGCTCGGGGAAAGTTAATGTTTTAAGAACCCAAGGAATCTCCCCAATCCACAGGTTATTCGCCAACGAATGACGAGGAGGCAGGTCTGTTTTGCGCTTTAACTCAGCCAAACATGACCCACATACAGAAACAAGCCATTGGTTATCAACACATCGAACTGCGGCAGGATGCAACAGCTTCCCATCAAAAAGCTGGTGGGCCGTGTGGGTCTTCTTGGGCTGCAATCGATAGACATTCGGGATGTTACGCAAGAATATTTCTTCAACGTGATCTTCCTCTTTGAACCGCTTGCGAGCACATACTCCACATACAGTCATCGTGAGACTGGCATTGGATGTTGCATGATAAAAAAGGGAATATCACGCTTTGATCTCCTCATGAGAGAGATGATGAAGAAATGTTGGTTCGACCTCCGCATTGTTCATCATGCCATCAACTTTTGCTTTTTCTCCACTGCCAGCCTCCACCTTTTTCCGTTTGAGGGGGGGACTACTATCAGCACATGACATACATTGCGAAAAATGACACAACTTATGAATACGATCTTCTGCAAGATCCTTCAGAAGACGCGATATCAATAAACTTTTCGAGTGTCGCTCCGCACACGTTAAACACAACATGCCACGTGCACTGCTCAACAAAGTCTTGAATGGTAACTTGGACATAGCAACCTCGGCTGTGCACAACGTCTCCCTAGGTCAAATCAATAAGACGTGTTCCTTGCATGTACAACAGAAAGGAAAACGTATGTGTCATCTGCAGTATCATGCATTCGTTTACAACTCCTTACTGCTGACCCGTCACTTTCAGGAGTGTAGCTTTCACAGGAAACATCCATATGTTCAAGGGTACGCATGCTTCACTAGAGTACAGATTTCATGCAAGAGATTCGGTGGAATACTGCTGTTGGAAGTTGTCCCCGCACACTCACCATGCACGATATACCCAAATAACGCCATCACACCTACCTGCAAATGTTTCACCGCATCTTTTCGCAATATGCCTTGATCTCGCAATTTTATTTCATTTTAACACACGACAGTCTGCCACCTTCCCTGCCAGGACAAATCGTCAGCTGACACAATTAGTACAGCTGCCGCTTTTAACTCTTATGACAAATATCGTGCACTGGTTGCAGGGTATTTAAAAGAACACGTCGATAAAATTGCAGCTTCTTACACCATGGATAATCCTTGTGGTGTAATGATCTTGGGTACAATCTCTAGTGCTGTACCATTCACACGCTGACAACATCTCAGTTACGGATGAACATCAGCACGGACCGGTGCGAGGCCCACTGCACATTCACATTTACACGCCCATTACTCTTGCGATTATGTGCGAATCATATGACATGGTTTTCTGCTTACCTGGCATTCTTCTCCAAGATGACAGTTTTGACGGTTCGAGACACTTTCTAACGCGGATTCGTAATCTGATTTCATATGTAGTGATCGTTTCATGTGCGATCAGAATGGGTTTCCCCATGTTCACCACTAACAGAAGAGATGCTTTCAAGGTTCTCGCAGCCATTCATTTTCTTTATGATGCAAATTTACTGCATTAGAAATGCCGTTTCCGTCCTCTAGCTATGACAATTATGAACAGTCAAAATCCTGAAAAGAATGTTCCATACGAAAACATCCAAAACAATGACTAAACAGTATGATCATTTGAACTGCAAGATCTGCGATCAAAGTAATGTCAAATGCTTGGTTCCCCATGTCGACCATGCTGTATGAAATAAGAAAACCGATCATACAATGGCAGACCGTCATGTGCTCACCCGCACGTCTGACATACATTACACTTAAACTCCAGCCAGTGCTTTCCTTACCACTTTCGTCTCTTTGCAGAAACCGAACCATGGGCAGGGGAGTACTGATTTCCAGTACGTCATTCACTGCACTCCTTCGCAAGACCACCACTGACACTGACAATCAAAGTCTCCATGTGCAGACACTGCGGCGTGAGGGTGCAAGTGACGAGGGAGATAAAGATAGACGAAGCCAGACTCATCAATACCGACCTCATCGTACTCCCTAGGATCGTAATAGAAGACGGAAATCTGAAAGGTACACATCTTTAATAAAACACCCGCAACAGCTCCACGACCATCTTTCCAGAAATAGTGCGCCGTGCAACGGCTCTACGATTACCGCTCTACACCTTCAACAACCATGACGCTAAACAACTGCTATCATCCATCGCATCCATGCTTCCATCTGACTTCAATGCGTGAAAAAGTTACCATAAATGTACTTCTACAATTTAAAAACAAAAAACACTCGTCTTCTGGGCATCGCAGATCATAAATTTCACATTGTATACAGCGTAAGGACTCCATCAAATTACTGTTGCTCGTGAAATGCGTCGCGGCACTGAATCAAATATTTCACCCCGTGCAGATGTCTCTTACTGCTGTGAAACCCTCCACGTCCAAATCTCACGAAAAGGACACCACAATGGCTTCCGACAGTGTGACGGACGCTAGCGAACGTGATGAATCTATCACCGCATCCCTCACTCCGACGACATCTCCCATGTCACGAAGCAGACAACAACTGCTTGCTTCGGGATTGTACCTTGCTGACGACAACATCGTCCACAATGTGCAGTGGGTTCAACAGGGCCGTTCCCACTACCTCGCTGTTCTCAGTGATTCCTCCACTGCGGCAGCCCAACATGAGCCCGCTGAGCTCTCCGCTATTGTTGTCATTGACAGCAAAAACTACTGGCTTACCTCCGACGCCGGCTATCAAAAAGGCGCTAGCATGTGGCAACACTTATACGACGTTAAACTATCCTGCACAGTGTCAGCTCCTCCCATGAACCCGCAGAAAAGTGACTTCGGGACACTAATGAAGAACTTGTGTATCCTCATGCAAAAAATCACCATGCCAGGGTTCGAAAAAGGAAAGGGATTCCTATTCCATGACAACTGCTCACCAACTCCAACTTGTTTCAAGATTCGCCACTGCCTTTTTGAGGTACGTCCAGAGAATTTTCCTCCATGATGTTTAATCCCCAACGTCCCTGCAGCGGCTCACTGATGACAACGCCAATGAAAGTGTCTTAGACCTCTCACAGTTGCAGAGTAATGTTTCTTCCATCACACACTTGCATAGCAGCTTCTCATGCCTCCCAGATGGAACGCACTTCCTACCGGAAAACATGAAACTAACCCATGAGCAAATGCATGAGGAACTATTCCTGTTACAAAGGACCCATCATCTGCAACCTCTACAAGCGCGAGGGCAAGATGGTACGATCATGTCACCTGCAACATACCAGACTAATCTGGAAAACGCCATTGTCAAACTACACTTCAACCTGTGGCACTGGCCTATCGGACCAAGAAACGGATCAAGCGGAAACGACTGCTACACCGCCGAAATTGTTCATATCCATGTTCTCAAACCACCACCCCCTGCAGTCTCCAACAGCCCTAGAAAGAGAAAAATCCCCGCTTACTTAGATCCCGAAGCAAGTGTAAGCGCATCCAAAAAAAGGGAACTGTAGGTCAGTGACATTTCTCTCAAATCATACTCTCTCACTAATGCAAACTTGTCATGCACAGCATGTCCAAAACTACCAAGAAAGTTTTTCATCTGCGTTACACCAGTCTCCTTCTCTCGTAACAAGGCCTCCCACTGATTTGTAAATTCGCACACCATCTTAAAAATATGTACAACCACCTTTAGCAACTTTCGGGATTGCGTTCCATGTACATTACCACAGCGTACTATGCCAAACTTGCTTGCCATACTGCAAGCAAGGTACAAAGGCCGCCAGCAGCAGCATTTCCCGAGTCTCCTACTGCCCCCTGGATAATTCTCTGACCCCATTTGGCCACTCTGGGGAATCTCCAACCCAATTTGACCACCCTGGGGAATCTCCAAGTGTCCCCCCTGGATATTCTCCAACCCTATTTGACCACCCTAGGGAATCTCCAAGTGTCCCCTTGGAGAATCTCCAACCCTATCTGCCCACCCTGGGGAATCTCCAAGTGTCCCCCTGGAGAATCCCCAACCCAATTTGACCACCCTGGGGAATCTCCAAGTGCCCCCCTTGGATATTCTCCAACCCTATTTGACCACCCTGGGGAATCTCCAACTGCCCCTTGGATATTCTCCAATCTCATTTGACCACCATGGGGAATCTCCAAATGGCCCCTTGGAGAATCCCCAACCCTATTTGGCCACCCTGGGGAATCTCCAACTGCCCCTTGGATATTCTCCACCCCCATTTGACCACCCTGGGGAATCTCCAAGTGCCCCCTTGGAGAATCCCCAACCCTATTTGGCCACCCTGGGGAATCTCCAAGTGCCCCCCTGGAGAATCTCCAACCCAATTTGACCACCCTGGGGAATCTCCAAGTGCCCCCCCTGGATATTCACCAACCCTATTTGACCACCCTGGGGAATCTCCAAGTGCCCCCCTGGAGAATCTCCAACCCCATTTCCTCATCCCAGAGATTCTCCAAGGGGGCACTTGGGGAGATTTTCTGACTCCACTTCCCCACCTTGTAGAATCTGGGGGTCCCAGATATTACAGTAGATAAATTCTATCACCATGCAAACACCTTGACAATGGTGATGACAACAGTACCTGTGGGAACAGGTGGGGGTGGTACTGGCAATACCATGATGATCATCCACTCCCCCAAGCACACACACTCATGTGACTGACCAAGGTAGTTGGCCATAACCTTCATGCTAATGCAGATCCCACATCTCCCAGTGGAGAATTTTTATCACCATGTCAAAACCCAGAAACAACCCAGGATTGCCTGTTTTTGCTGCTGAAATTCCACAGCTAGGTCTATTCACCCTGGAGAAAGTCCCAGAGGACCTGGGAAGAGGTCTATTTGGGCTGGAGAAATCCCATAACCAGGGTCCATTTACCTTGGGGAAAATTGAGAAACAACCCAGAAAGAGGTCTGTTTTGGCTGCAGAAATTCCACAGCTAGGTCTATTTGGCCTGGAGAAAGCCCCAGAAGTCCTGGGGATAGGCTTATTTGGCCTGGAGGAATGCCATAACTAGGTTCATTTAGCCTGGAGAAAGCCTGGGGAAAGTCCCATCACCCCCTAGGAAGAGGTCTATTTATGTTGGAGAAAGCCTCACCATCCCCTAGGAAGAGGGTCCATTTATGTTGGGGAAAGCCCAAAATGGACCCCTGGCAGGAGGCCCTATATAGGTTGGAGAAAGTCCCATGTGGACCCCAGGCACTCTGTATTATTGGTGGTCCAGATATAATAGTGCTGGAGAAAATCCCTTGACATGGAAGCTCTGGAGAATCTCCAGTAGCAGCCAGGAATACCCAGGCAGCTGACACCTCTTAGGTATAAACATCTATAGAAATATGTCAACCTAATAGGTCCCCTTAGGGGGGTGACTGAAGTGCTGGTCAACTGCATATAGGCCTGATATAAGAATTACAATACTTTTGTCATCATGATGTAATGATGACAAGAGCTGATATGCCATATACAATAATACTATGTATTTGACAATACATTATAATTGCTCATCAGATAATATCATCATCATATCAATGACAATATTCCTTTCAGTCTGATTTCACTTTGATCATCAATATCTAGTCTTGTCATCTATGTCATTTTATGATCATTTGAACAACTCTTCCCCAGCCACAAGTGTGGGAATGTCTTTGTAATGACTGTATAGTACATGTTATATAAACTCATCCTCTCTCCCCTTCTCTCTCTTCTTCACTCTTGTCTCTGAGTTCTATCTCAGGGCAAGAGTCACTCTAAGACTCTAAGTCTTAGGGTTCATATATCCAGGTAAGTGTACCCTTGTATGAAGTCATCTGTAAGTGTCTTTCTCTGCTTTATTTTCCCTTTTTTGGAGGTTTAAGTAGTTCATCATACCTAGTAGTGTACTCAGTAGGTACTGATTATGTGAATGATATTGAATGAAATTGCTTTCTTGTAATACCATGATTGATAAGTTGAATTGAAGGTTGCTATAGCAATTTTTATTTTTAAGCTGTTGGTGGTGTCAATGACAATTGTTGGTAATGTCTGATAATGAAAGACATATATGATCTACTGTTCACATTCTGATACATATGATCCATGTTACGGCCTTAGACAAATGCCACAGGCTCACTACACCTAACACTAGACAAGAGGAAAGATGAGGAGAGAAGAGATCTTAGAAGCAGCTTTAAGGTTGAAACCCAAATGAACTAGCTTGGAGCTAGCTGGGCTATTGGACCAAGTATATATACTAGAGTACATGAGGCTAAGGTGAGGCATACACAAGGAAAACATAAGGCATGACATCACAGTCCAGACCAGCCTAGCCCTAAGCCACATGGCAAACACATGGTCAAGGTCCAGGCAAGTCCATAGATAAAAGTGAAGATAAGATAAAGAGAGATTAGATAAGATGAAAAAAAGAAAGAAAAGAAAAGAAAACACATATCATAACAATCCACTCTACCTCAATGATAACTTTTGACCTATGCTGTCATGGCTGCCCAAAAATATATAGCATGACCAATGTGTGTGTCATTATGATAAACCTTATAGGGCTTTTCAGGGTAGATAAAGTCTTATATAACATAATCATTTCATCACCATTTCCCTGATGCATGATACCCCTTCCAGGAATGGTCCTCATTGGCTGACCCATCTTCACTACTGTCACCATTATTACACCCTGCTTTCCTGAAGACTGTCAGATCCTTTAAGGACAGGTCAAGGTTTTGCTTGAAGGTCGACTGAATATGATCAACGGTGGGTGCAAGAGCATATGACTGGGATGCTGTGAGTGACAAGGATGAGTGGTTGTTACATGAAAGATGAGGTAGTCAATGGGCAAGAGCAGAGACACCATAACTAGCAGAAACTGAGCCTTTGATCTCTGAAGTAGTTGACTGGTGCTCCTTCACAATTTGTTCTGCAATGTACAGGTTGTTCAGAGCACAGAGATCAGGCTCTGATCCAGGGGGTACAAGATGATCTGGCTCATGAAAACCAAAACAATCACCTCTTGTTCACAAGTGAAAACTTGGGATAGGAGCAGTGTTCCCCTGATAAATCAGATTGACTCAACAGGTATATATATATATATAAGAAACCCACACTGGCTGGTAGGTTCCTTTATCCTTCACTTGAGAACAACCGGATGAGGGAACAGTGCTGTCATATGGAGGAGGATGTTTCTAAGGAAAGCATCACTGACCAACCATCCACTTTGGGTAGTAGGAAGTAGCATCTTACCTTTTTACTTGTTCTGCAGCTTGTCTGAACAGGAGCAACAGGATTTGGAACAGTGTGGTTGGAGAGGGTAGTGGCAGGCCTTGACACTTGCCATTGTCCCTCAATCACTGCACCAACCTGCTCCAATTCAAGTAGGTGACCACCAACTCCAGCACCTGTCCTACCACTGTGACAAAGTTCTATGGGCTCAGAGGTTGAGCTGGTAAGCTGAGCTGTAGCACCTGCTTTCTGTTTTTTCTGAGAAGTGCATCTGGTGTCTTCCCTGTGCCATTTCTGTTTCCTTGAGGTGTTCTTCAATGGTGAAGGAGCTGGCATGAAAAACACAAGTCAGCCAACTCAAAGCAAAGAAACGACATACAAATGTAGTAGGCCCTGCAGCTAATGCATAGCTGATGATACATAGAGAAACATAATAGCATTTGCTGAGCAAAATCATATGTAAAATACACAGCAAGGCAAATGCATACAATATGTAGAAATATGTCACAAAATTAAGTATCACCTGCCAGAAATGAATCAAGGAATAAATTCTTTGGGACATTTGGACAGCTGTGTAAGAGGTAGGTCACCTGCACTCCAGATTGCATCATCACATATATGTTTCTTTCCAGAAACAGGCTGGATGGTATGCCTCACTGAGGTGGTAGGAATAGGCATGTGTAATGTGTCCTTCTCGGCCTGCTTCATCAGGCACTCATTCATTATTTTGGGTGGCTCCTCTGGGGGCATCTTGCTGAGGAACACATTGGTTATATCCAGTAAGGAGCCAATATCAACCACCTTCTTGTCCACAAATGCCTTCTGAAAAGTTTGCCACCAGTCATCAGCAAGGGGGATGAGGTCAGAAAAGTAGGGGGACATGCATTTCTGTAGAGGGTGATGATCCTCAAACACAATAAATGAAGACTTTGAGTTTTTAGCATTCCAGAGATTTTGAATGGCACCCTTGCTCCATTGGCCAAGTATCAAAGATTCAAAGTCAAAACCCTGCTGCTCCCATCCCAACAGTCCATCATACAAAACCAGAATCCAAATAAGGACATAGAAGAGTGATTCAACATCATCTGCTGGCATATGCCACACCTCAAAGTCATCATTGTTCAGCTGAACAGATATCATTTCACCCTGCTGGTAGAAGCATGTGCCCTTTGTTCCCTTTGGATTGCTCTTCGACCTCTGTTCAGTGCATCCAAGATTTGGGCAAGAAGATTTATCGAGAGAAAAGGGATGGTACCCTTGTTCAATGTCAGTGACAGTGAGTCCAAGTGCAACAAAACATATACTCACTGTACCACCGATGTGGGCAACTCTTCTAGTGAGAGTGCGAAGGGGAAAGGGGGAAAGCTGTAGGGTAGACCTAGGCTTGTCCCAAGGGGTCGTGAGTTGGAAGGAGACTGAGGAGAGGGGACTGGTGGGTCTGGGAAATTTTCCCTGAGGTCTGGGAAGTGTAGGCAGTGAAGAACTCGAAATTCCACCACAAAATGGGCAAAGAGGGATTTTTCTAGTTGATAAGGCAGTGTTGGGAAGCTAGGAACTTGGTCAGCGGCGAAAGTAGACTCTTGTAGACTGTAGTAAAAATCGGTAGATGCCAAGGGGACAACTCAGAAGGC
This sequence comes from Pisolithus microcarpus, assembly GCA_024613185.1. Classification (NCBI taxonomy): domain Eukaryota; kingdom Fungi; phylum Basidiomycota; class Agaricomycetes; order Boletales; family Pisolithaceae; genus Pisolithus; species Pisolithus microcarpus. The sequence goes on along the minus strand of JANFAI010000064.1, from coordinate 194,067 downwards.
TGGCAGAATTTTTAAGACACAAGGAGACTCAAAATCGTCAGTAGAACTCGATGGGTAGCTCTGGGGACTCGAAGTGGGCTCAGAAGACTTGAAGAAAACTCTGAAAACAACTCTGGGGACTCAGGATGACTCTTAGACACACAGATTGTGACGCCAGAAAAGTGGGTCCATTTTTCCTAAGTACAGTGGTGTTTTGTAGCGTACAGGCAGCTGTCACTAAGGTAAAATTCGGCAAAACTCGGAACTATCAAATGTCAAGAAAAATTTGAAAGAAAAGTGCCAAAGTAAGGCGCTACAGGTTGAAGGCACGAAAGGAAGGGAAAAGGAATCAAGAAAACTGAAAGAAGGGGGAAGTGGCGATGAACTACATGCCCAAGGTTCATGGGGCACTGACCGACGCTGCAGGAGCGAGAGAAGTGGTCTGGGGCAGTGTGGCAGTGCTACTGGTGGTGGCAGGCATTGGAGACTCGAGTGGAGCTTACAGAGGCTGAGTTACCAACATCACAGCCTTTGGTGGAGGCCACTGACAATCAGTAGACACATGATACTTGTCTGGAGACTGAAAGCTGACATAGTGTGGGGTGGATAGGGGCTAGAGCTCGAAGGGAATGGTGGATAGGGGTCAGCGGTGATGTTGGTAGTGGTGATAGGGGCATATGACCTAATCAGGACGTGGCGGTAATTCTAACTGAAAGAAGCACTCGACTAGCTGAGTTAGCTGAGAGTGGAGCAGCAGTGAAGTTTCCTGAGGGACAGTAGACCTGCAGGAACTGGCTGGGGCGGTGATACAATGGTGGTTTATTGTAAATTCAGCCTTAGGGAGTATAGACTCCCTACACCGACACTGTACACTCCTTGTTTGGTGATCTCTACCACAAACTCCCAGTCTATGAGCATCCCACAAACTCCATCTGGTGTGTCTTCATATAAAACATTGAAGGGACTAGTGTCATGATGAAGGAATCCCTTCTGTACTGTATCCTGCTGGACTAGATTTAACATCAGCCTGGGGGTTTCATGAGCAAGCAAGACATGCTTACTGAGAAGAACATCCCTGATAATGATAACTAGTTCATGTTTGGACTAGAATTTCATTAGAGGCCATCCACAGGGGCTTATAACTGTCCAAACATGTGTCCTTTTCCCTTTCATGGATGCCTGCAACCCTTCCGACCAATATTGAGAAGTGGTGTCAATGACATGGGGGGAGATTTCCACCTCCTAGTGGTCTATGAGAGACAGAACACCAGGCATGCCTTTCAAAAATTTCATCATGTTCCTCTCCTGTGATGGGTTCTCCACCCAATGGTCTTTGATGATATACATCCACCCCTTATGCCTCTTGCAATAAACCACTGTTCCTTGCCCCAAGAACCTGCCTGACAAGAACAAGATCTCCATGATTTCATAAACCATATCATGAACCTGGATCACTCCAACTGGACCTGCAGGGTTGTTTGGGGTGCTGGTTTGATTGGGGGTTGGACCAGCTAGTTGGTTGGGAGTTGGACTGGTGAAAAGGATATTTGCATTCATCCCAGGGGGTAGAATGAAAGCAGGCAAGACATTTTGAGTTATGGTCTTGACATGATTAGGAAGGGTTACTGGTTGCATGAGCTTGTTCAGTCCTGGATGTGTGATGAGGTTGTCACTCTCTTGTTCCTTGGGGATAGAATCTGGGACATTAGCACAATTGGACTCATAGATTATCTTCCATCATGAGACCCACAAGGGGAGTATTGGCCTTACAGTGAGAGTGGGGTCAAACCCTATGCACTGGTGAGGACCAAACATGACAGCTGCAAGAATAGCCACAAAGGCTTTAGGATTGCTGTCAATATTGAACAGTGGTGAGATGGAGCAGCTGGAGTGATCATAAAAGTGGACATGCATTTGCTGTCTCACAATGGATAAGCCCAATACAAATTGCCTCCATGGTTGGTCAAGTAAAACAAGATATGCTTTTGTATGGAGTGTTTTCTGGAGGCAGTATGAGGATTTCCAGGTCTGGCCTGTATATTTGGTGATAACTTTTGGACTCATCCATGATATGGAGTCAGAGGGAAGATCTGATATTTTGTTGAGCATACATCTGGCTTACAATTTAAACCATGAATACTCTCTACAAGAATTAAATCTGGCTTACAATGGTAAGCACCAGCACCATCAACAGTACCTGGCATGCAACGAGTGCTATATGAGCCCAGCCAGTATCATTCAGCAACAGAGGTTTTCACTTGTGCCTTCAGAGATGGCTTGATGGCAAGCACAACCACATTAAAAAAGCAGAGAGGTGAATTTCTTGCCAACCACCCTTTCCCTTGCCTTCTTTGTCCCTAGGTGCCATAGTGTGCTTTGGTAAGGGCCAGTTCCAAGCATTTTGGTCATAAAGCAGGATCTCCTCATCATCAGGGTATCTTTCAGTGATCTTGGGGTAGTGTTGCCTCAGTTCGGTTCGGAGGCCCAAACCATTCAGGATTGAGCAGCTTAGTCAGCGAAAAAAGTACCCACAATTGTAGCCCCATATTCAAAACCCCCAAATCAAAAAGAATTATATTAATAGCTAGTAAATTGAGCAAGCTACAGCCAATGGCTTGAGGTGGTTTGGCAAACCGTGGCAACACTATCTTGGGGTGATGCCTTAATATTATCGCTTGTGGCACTGTCAATTTATCCACTGAGGGAGTATCGCTGGTGGGAAAGTCTGGGGAAATTATATCCAGGACAAAACCTAGATACCAATTGTGCAAAGTGTTTGTGCTTGCAGTCTCGGTAATGATTGCACCTTGGCACTCTTGAGCTGTGATCTTGTCCATCATCACCACAGTATGACCTTCCTTTGGCACCAGGTAAGATCCTAGTTTGTGTATTGAATCTACTGTCTGGAACTTGTTGGTTTGTGGAGACATGAATGGAAGTTGAACATTGAAGGTACTAGCTAATAAGAGGTAGATCACAATAGTGAAGATTCTCACACAGGTGGGCATTGTGACATTCTATGATGACAAAGGATGGTAGCTATTCTTATCAAAATGCTTGTTGAGATAAAACTCCCAGCAATGTTCGAAGCTATTGAAAGAAGTGAGGCATGCATCTGCATGTTGGCTGAAACATGGTATTAGATTTGCATAGGTCCTTATCTGAGAAACCAGGATGACATCTCCCAAACATTGTCCACCTGATCACATAGCTCTCTTCAGAATGTGCATCTGACTTGATGGATCATGGTAGGCACCTGCTTGCAGGACAATGTCAAAGCATTGGACATAAGACAAAAAGTGGTCAGCCCAAGACCATTGTTTGTGGGGCTTTCCCAAGGATTGCATGATTAGTCAAAGTTGCACAATGGAGTGACCTTGTCAAGACCAGTTCTCTATGGTCTCCGAGGGGGTCCGAGGTCAGGGGGTGATGTTAGGTCGAAAGTCTGGACTGTCGGAGTTTAGTACACAACTTCGTATACTAGACTTGCAGAGTTCCAGAGTCAGAACTATCCAGGGAGTTACTGGAATCAAGTGAGATCAAAGAGTATCTTAGTTGATATTCAAACTGAGGTATAACAAAGTATGTACAGGACTTTTATACTACAGAGAATGTTTGAAGGCAATGTCTGGGACAACAGACTACTGGAGAGCAGTGTGGATGACTGAGGGTATTAGTAAGGTATTAGTAAGCTAAGCCAGTAGTCACAGGTCAACCAGAAAACAGGATGATTAGTCATAAAACATTGGAATGGCAACTAAGAATGAAGTGAGGGAAACTATTACTAAATATAGAAGCTATATACGAAACAAAAGATAAGAGACAAACATAGGATGGAGTTCTGTCACAGAACAGATTACCGAAGGCCTAGAACTTATCTAATATTATCCAGAGTTTGACCTGGATGGTAGTCATGTGTCATGGATGTGACAGTATCCCCCTCTTAGGGCTGAGCCCTCAAGGCGTTGAACTGATTATTGTATGCATGGAGTTTTCGAAGTCCGTATTGTCTGAGTTTGAAAATTTTCACAGAGTGAAGACTCAACGGAAATTTCTCTAAGTCTAATCCCATAGTTACCTGCCCACCATGTCATCTTCAGCCATTCGTCCACAAACGATTGTGCCATGGGAGACAGCTCTCCCAGATGAGCTAGAAGACCGAGTGATAGATTTCAGTGGGCCAGGTTTTTCTGGGTAGGTGTTGTGAAAGTCCATGATGAGGTCGATGGCATGTTCTAGTTCTGTAGCTACTAACCAAGACATTTCTTCATCCATGCCTTCGTAGCCTGCCCATTTGACCAAGTATAACAATGGACATTGACACCTATGATGATCCAACTTGGAATCTAGGATTTGTTCAATTTCATACTTGGGTTCTCTGTTGACTTTGACAGGTGGGGGTGGTGGCTGGGTATGATTAGGAATGACATTCAGAGTTGCTAACTCCAGTTGGGAAACATGGAAGACAGGGTATATGGACTTCATAGAGTCGGGTAGACAGATTGTAAATGATAAGGAACCAACACGTGTGATAATGGGGTACAGGCCTAAGTTCTTTTCTGAGAGCTTCTTGGAGGGTCTAGTAGACCTGAAGTATTTAGCCTTGACATAGACCAAATCTCCAATGTTAATGTCTGGTGGTGGAGATCTCCTAGCATCAGCTGGATCCTGGTATCTCTTTTGAGCTTCTGCCATTTCTTCACGCAAGTATGCATGCAGCGAATCTAAGTCCACTGTATAGTCCCTTGCTCTAGAAGATGTGAGATCTCACTCCAGATGAACGGTTATATTGGGGTGATATCCCTTGTTGGCAAAGAAAGGAGAAACTCTGGTAGTAGCACTTGGAGCATTGTTGTATGCAAACTCCATGAGTGGCAGCAGTTCAGACCAGTTGTCTTGTTGGTAGTTGCAATATACCCGGAGGTACTGCTCTAGTGTCTGGTTAGTCCATTCTGTTTGACTGTTGCCTTCAGGATGATATCCTGATGTGAAGTGGAGCTTCATGTCTAATGCCTTGCCTAGGGATTGGAAGAAATGTGACACAAACTCCATGCCTCAATCCGAGGTCACATGAGATGGTACTCTGTGCTTAGAGAACACATGGAGCAGAAAGAGTTGTGCCAGCTGAGGGGAAGTGATGGTATCATTGGTGGGGATGAATATAGCTTGCTTGGAGAGATGATCCACTACAACCAGTATGGCAGTATGGGTTCCAGAGTTTGGTAGTTGTTCAATGAAGTCCATGGATATAGAGTTCCATGGTCTTTCCAGAACTGGTAACTGTTTTAACATACCATATGGTCTGTGTCTCAGAGTTTTAGCTCATGCACAAGCTGTGCAGGATTTGACATAGTCTTTGATGAAGGTATGGACACTTGGCCAGGTATAATCATGACAGACAAGCTCGAGTGTGCAGTTTTGTCCAAAGTGACCAGCCAAAGGGTGGTCATGTTTATACTGGAGTACTTGTAGTCATAAGTCATCGACATCTGGGACATAGATGTGACCATCTAGACATAGTAGTCCATCTTCATCGACTTGCCAGCGAGGATTGGAACGGTCTGAGAGATGAAGTTTACTAATAGGGTCCGACTGTAGGGCAGACTTGATGTCAGCATGGAGTTGCTCAACATCCATGATCATGCTAGCACGTAGGACTGGAGTTTCGAGATATGTGGCCCTTAGCAAATTCAAGAGTTGTTCAGAGGTGAAAACAGGGCAGAGATTCTGGGGATTAGCTCAGGTGAAGTCCTTATCCCCCTCTTTGGGGTAGACATCCCATTGTCTAGTCAGGGAGTCAGGCTTAGCTCCAAGTTTCCCAGGGTGGAAGCAAATGATCATGTTGAATTGGGAAAGGTACTCAGACCAGTGTGCTTGACACCTGGTCAAGACCTTGGAAGTGGAGAAGTATTTGAGATTCTTGTGGTCCGTGACAACATCCACAGGGAATGCAGGTCCTTCAAGGTAGTGATGCCAAGTCTGGAAAGCTTCATGAATTGCCAACAGCTCCTTGTCATGGGTGTTGTAATTTAACTCCAGAGTGGTCAGAGTCTGTGAATAGAAGGCCACTGGATGGATCTCTCCATCTGGGCATGTGATGGACAAGATGCCAGCTACTGCATAGTCTGAAGCATCTGTTTTGACCACAATTGGGACTCCAGGTTGGAAGTGGGTAGGCTAAGGATAGGGGCTGTGGAGAAAACTTCCTTGAGGTGATTGAAGGAGTTTCAACAGTCCTCAGAGAAATTCCAAGGGGCATTCTTCCATGTGAGATGAGTAAGGGGTACCACTATATCCAAGTAGTTATTGATAAATTGATGGTAAAAGTTGGCAAAGCCAAGGAAGGACTGAATGTCCTTTACTTTACGAGGTTCAGGCCAATCTTGGATGGCCTTAACCTTGTCCTCGGACATTGTTAAACCATCAGGAGACAAGAAGAATCTGAGGTATTCCACAGACTCAGAGTGGAACTCACACTTCTCCGGTTTGGCATAGAGACTGTGCTCCCAGAGTCTGTGAAGAACCTCGCAAACATGTTTTTTGTGGTTTTTTATATTGTCAGAGTAGATTAGAATGTTGTCCAAGTAGACAATGACACATACATCCAATAAGTCCATGAAGATGGAGTTGATGAAGTGTTGAAATGCTGCAGGGGCATTGGTAAGTCCAAATGGCATGACAAGCCACTCATAGGATCCATAACAAGTCCAGAAAGCTGTTTTCCATTCATCTCCATCAGCAATGCACACTAGATGGTAGGCATGGCACAGGTTGATTTTAGTATAGACTTTAGCATGGCTAGGAGAGTTGAGTAAGTCCGAGATAAGTGGGAGTGGGTAGCAATCCTTCTTTGTGATTTTATTGAGACCCCTGAAGTCAACGCAGAGTTGGAGTGAACCATCCTTCTTTTTGATGAAAAGGACAGGTGTGGCATGGGAAGAACATCAGCAAAACAGCACTTGTCTTGACAGAGATATACAGACCTGTACAGACACTACAGAAAGGTACCTAGTAATACAGATCTGTACAGAGAAATAGGAGAACAGGATCTCAACAATTTGCATCTAAGTGTAGGCTAAAATTTTTATGGGGCAATCAGTATGTAGGTGACACCTTCCAGGCCAATTCTCATGATGATAGATGCAAATGTGGTTGTGTGGTGTGTAAAGACATTTTGGAGGAAAAGTGCTGTTTTGCTGATGAAGATGTGGGGTGGATAAAGCCAGTAGTAAGGTTTTCGTCAATGAAGGTCTGGAGAGCAGCAAGCTTGACTTAGTGAAAGGGAGTAGAGAGTTCCCAGCGGTGGTGTAGTTCCTTCCTCTAGCTCTATCTTCAGATCAAATTCCCAGTGAGGTGCAAGGGTAGAAGCCTTGGCTTTACTAAACACATCAGCAAAGTCATGATAGTCTGATGGAACCAATGGTAAGTCCAGGGTGTCCTGTACAGAGGCAGCCTGGAGTTTAGGGGAGTCTTGTGGATGAACTTGGAGGGAGAACTGGATTGAGCCATCTAACTTACAGGCATGGACATAAGCCACCACATTGATCAGAGAGATGTGGGGTGCTCGAAGGCTGGGTGGAGTAGAGTAGTCAACCAAGTCAAGGGGTGTGGATGAGATAGGTGAAGAGTCCAGAAGGGACTCTTTGGAGTTTCTTGGAGAAGACTCCATGGCAGAGGGTGACATCGGTGCTGGCAAATGAGGTGCAAGGTCTCGGAATTTAATACTGCTCAGTACCCAATCAATTGACAGATTGTGGCAGGTGAGCCAGTTATGCCCAAGGACTATCTTGCACTCTGAATCCAATGGAGTTACATAGCAGACTATCTTGGTGACATCTCCGGAGGGAAAGCAGATGACAAGGTTGGAGGCTTTAGTGATTGAGGTCATAGTCATACCATCAAACAGATGGAGAGTGAGAGGTGGAACAGCATATGTGGAAAGATCATGTTTATTGACAAAGTCCAAGTCTATGAAACAATGGGTAGAACCTGAGTCTATTAGGGCTGGGAATCTCAGAGTGTCATAGGAGTCAAGAGATATGAAAGACTTTAGGGAACTTGGGTTTGAAAGAGCAGATGCATTGAGGTGTGCCTCCATGGGTGCACAGTCGGTGTCAATGCAACTCCCAGGCTGTGTGGAGTTCTGAGAGCTGCGCTCTATTTTTTTGCCTCAACAGAGACAGTCGGTTTGGCTTCTGACTCAGTTGCCATAGCTACACAGACTTTAGCTGCACAAGAAGTCGACCTGGGGCACTCCCTAGCCTTATGTCCAGCATTGCCACAGAACATACAAAGGTTCTGGTTGAAATGCCTCTTTCTTTTGGCTGGAGTTAACTTTCCATCCTTTCCAAGTTTGTTGGAGAGGCCAGAGGGTTGTCTGGAAGACTGCTGATTCTGAGGTTTGGGAGTCAAGGTGGATGGAGCAGGGGTGTTGGGACTAGCTGGAGTATTCCCACCAGATTTCTGCTTGTCTCCTTTACTGGAGTTTCCTTTGCTACTGGTATTGTTACTGGAACTTCCTCCAGAAGACTTGGTCTGATGAGCAACCTCATCCTTGCATTCCCAATAGCACACATCAATCTCCTGGGCTAGTGCATGTAGCCCATACAAGGTATTTGGCTTGCCAACCCTACTGATTTTGTCCTTGATATGATCTGGGAGTCTGGAGTAAAACAGGTGATGAAGGGCACCATCTCCATAGCCTCAGACTTGGGAGGCTAGACAATTGAAGTCCACCACATAGCAATTGACATGATGGGTTTCTTTCATGTGGAGGTGGTCAAGTTGGTGTTCGGCATCAGCAACAGGGTCATGAGGTCTGAAGGTGGTCTGGAGCTCCGCTACAAAGTCCAACCAACTGTCCATCCAGAGGGGACAGTCAGCCAGATCTCCAGCATTTAGGAGGTCAGGCTCAAACCATTCAAGGGCCATGCCCTTGAGGTATGACTGAGCAAATGTGACCTTGTTCCTATCTTGGCAGAACGCTCTTGGACGATCTTGGAAACACAATTCACATTGGACCAAGAAGGTCCAGAGTTTATGTGGTTCAGTGCCATCAAAGGTGTCAGGTTCTCAGACTTTGGCCCTAGAAGACGATGTATCATCAGGGCATTGAGTGGAGCATGATAGACAATTGACAGCCATTGCCAGATTCTGTAAGACTGCCAGCTGGGGGTCTAAGTCTTCTGGTGCATTGATGAAAGGGTTGTTGTCATCTTTGTCATCTTCATCATTGTTAAGTGGGTCATCATCACCAGGGTCATCACCTCCGGGATTATTCCCATTGGGTTCATCTCCTCTGGGAAAGTCTGGGGTTCAGTGGATAGTTGTGGCAGAACATCTGCTGGACAAACCAGCTCTAGGGGTAATTGGGGAAGGGGTTCCTCTGGCAGAGAAACTTCGGAATTGACTGACAGATGGTGGAGGTCATTGGTTACTAGCCAGTGTGATATGAGTGCTTGACTGGTGAAGGTCACTTACAGCAGCCTGCTCCAAAGCTTCCACTGTGAGGGAACAAGAGCAAAGTTGAGTAGTCATGGTCATGGGGATATGAGTGGGTGAACTCGTGCAAGTGTGAGTTTGAATATACTGTCAAGACTGGTTCTCTATGGTCTCCAAGGGGGTCTGAGGTCAGGGGGTGATGTTAGGTCAAAAGTCCAGACTGTTGGAGTTTAGTACACAACTTCGTATACTAGACTTGCAGAGTTCCAGAGTCAGAACTATCCAGGGAGTTACTGGAATCAAGTGAGATCAAAGAGTATCTTAGTTGATATTCAAACTGAGGTATAACAAAGTATGTACAGGACTTTTATACTACATAGAACATTTGAAGGCAATGTCTGGGACATACAGACTACCAGAGAGCAGTGTGGATGACTGAGGGTATTAGTAAGGTATTAGTAAGCTAAGCTGGTAGTCACCAGTCAACTGGAAAACAGGATGATTAGTCATAAAACATTGGAATGGCAACTAAGAATGAAGTGAGGGAAACTATTACTAAATATAGAAGCTATATACAAAACAAAAGATAAGAGACAAACATAGGATGGAGTTCTGTCATGGAATGGATTACCAAAGGCCTAGAACTTATCTAATATTATCTGGAGTTTGACCTGGATGGTAGTCACATGTCATGGATGTGACAGACCTGCACAAAACATGATGTGAGAATTGTGTATGTGGATATATGAAGTGATATACTGGACCTTGAAGGCCACTAGCAGGCCACACCTTTGTGCTGTCAGTGTTCACAACTGCTGAATCATAGTGACCATACTGCCAGTCACCTTCAGGAGGGGAAGCAAGGGGAGTTTGTGCAGGTAAAAGAGAGTTGGTATGTACCTCTACTGTCTGCAAGCACAGCTTGAACCAAACTTGCAGGTCTTCAAATGGAAGCTCCACATTCTCAGCAGCCCTATGAGGCCTGCCACCAGTGGGATACACTGAATCCACACCACAGGTCTTCTCATGAAAGCAAAAGTCCACAAGAGCTGCTTGCTGGTCTGGAAGACCAAACTTTGCAGCAGTTTCATCCATGGAGATGCAACAAATGTTTGGGTTATAAGCAAGGTTGAATGCAATGCAACTGACTGAAAATGCACAGTGAGGGAGGGATATAGTATCTGGTGGCAAAGAAGCAAGCTGAACTGAATGTGCAAAATAATCTGTGAAGTGCTGCAACCTAACACATAAATTGTTCCCCCCATCATCAGGTTTGTCATCAGGTGCAGTGGGTAGCTACAGCCCTCCACAGCACTGGGTCTTTGAAGGACATTGTGAGATTGAAATTTCTACATTTTTCCAGGCAATTGAGTTGTTGACAGATCTGAGGATTGTAGTTATTGTTGTTGCTGCCTCATGTGGGGTCCTTAATCTGTTCAATGTGGGCATGCTCAGTGAGGTCAGTGGACCATTGGATGGAGACACCCACTCTGGGGATGCTTGGCACTATGCTCTGCATCAATTCGAGCTTTGGAATATACCAGTTGTTGATGGGCTTGTTGCCCTTCCCATGATGTAGGCCAGTGTTGAGTATTGAATGTTTGTGCAAATGGAACTTGCATAGTGTGGAACCAATGGATTCAATGTCCCCATCCATGATTTGGTATGCTTGTATATGATAGCAGAAATCCATCAAGGCCTGGACTGCAGTGACAATGTCATGGGGGGCACATCCAGCAATGACTCCAATGATAAATCATTGGATGTCTCAGAGAGTTCGACCAGTCACCTCCTTCAGCATGGAGATTCCTTCTTTGAAATGGCAAAAACCTGTGACAGGTTGAAGGACTGAGAACCTGAAGTCAATCTCAGCAGAGCCCAGTGCATTGATGCACCACTTGGCATTGTGATCTCCAAACTCCTTGTGAAAATGATGGAGCACCTCTGGAGTGAGAAATTCACTGAGATGAGATAAGGGGATGACATGCCAAAAGGGCTTGTCGACACTGTTGTGAGTCAATGTGCAGATCAATGGCAAAAACACCAAAAAAAACCAACACAAAGACAAATGCCAAGTTGGTGGTTTTCCTACATGGGCTTTGGCTTGAGGGATCTGTTAAAATAAAAATCAGGAGGGGTTCTGTGCACCTAGAGGGGCTAGGGCAGAGGGTATGGGTGCTCCTGACAAAGGGGGAGCAGAAGAAGACTGAAAAAGCAAAGATATTTGGCTCCTGTGAGCCTAGATGCGATGTAAGATGATGATAATGACAGTAAGTAGACCCTTGATGGAGCCTCAAATACTGCAGGAATGATGATGAAGGTTAAGAGCTAAAAAGCGATGATGAATAGGCTTGATGATGAGGCAGATGATGAGTGAGCAGTTGGGTCTCTACACAGGGGACTGCTTCCTATCAGGGGACTTGGTAGCTGCTTGATTGCTGTCGATGTATTGGTACTTTATATACAAAAGAGTAGCATAGCCTGTGGTAAACATAGAGCAATACTTTGTGATGGGTTCATAAGTGATTGGTAAAGGGATTGGTGAAGGATTGGTAAGGCATAGTAAGGCTTGGTAAGAATGAGTAAGGACAGTAAGCAATTGGTAAACAAAATCAGTAAGCATGACAAAGATTATCACTAATCTATTTGGAATGTGATGAATCATCAAAGGAATGGATGAATAATGCAAAAGGGGAATGAGTAAGTGCACTGGTCACTGCTGATTAAGGGATATGACTGCAAATGAGTTGAGTTGACTCCTAGATCTGAGATCTAGATGGATGGGGGTGATTTGCTGCATGTCCAAATGAAGAATGGTGGGGATTTCTGCCAGGGGCCAATTTTGGGGGTCTCCAGGGTAGTCAGGGCATAGGATTTTGCAACATTCCCCCTCTCCTCTCTGTAAAGCAACCTGCATTAATTGCAGCTAGTGTTCTGGAGGGTTTGAGGAGGATGAGGGGCTGTCTTCTCCAATGAGAGCAGGGAGAAGTGTCTCAAAATCATCATGAATGCAATCAGATAGACTGGATGACAGTAATTGGTATTGGACCTGTCACAATTTTGGAAGAATGAAGGACAATATTGAGATATAGATGTTGCAGGGCACAGGGACAAAGGATCCATATGCTTCTTCAACTGGAGAGACTGAAACAACCACATATAATTTTTCAAGCCTAATAACAGACCTGAGACAAGCAAAGAAAGTCCTCCTTGATGTCAGACTGACAAGGAGAACTCACTGTCCCTCAGTGATAGGATGTGAAGTCATGGACAAGGGAGGGATGAACCAGGAGGCTTCAGGGCAAAAGCTAGTGGGGATTCCTGGCAAATACTCATGGTTATGCTCCCTAGCATAGGGCACAAGCAAAGAGATGGTTGAAGAGGTGGCCATTATGATGAGGATTGGCAAAATGGGCCTTTGTTGGTAGAAATGGTGCAGAAAATTGTGGAGGGTGAGGATCATCACCATATTTGGAAGGCATAATGATGTGGTCAAGGGCTTTCAGTGAGCATGGGAATTATGTCGATATCCTTAGAAATGACCAAGATATTCGAAAAATCACAATGCTGTAAACTGGCACTCAAAAACTTTTATTCAGTGCTTGAGCAGTTTCTTCCCTAATGTTAAGGGTGGCTCTTGTGTGATGGATGACTTCTAGACATTCCAGTCATTCTGCACATTAGGGCTAGGCTTCTCCATTCTTCATCATTCAGCTTTTGGGTCCATGCTCACATCACCAAACACCTTTGGTGCATGACACTGTTCAGGTGGAACTTCTGCACTTTGTGGAGATAGACTTCAATATCACTAGGATCAACCTAGATGCTACAACTGCAAGCTGAGCAAGAGTGGTCAAGGAAGTGCATGGCTCATGCTGGCAATCATCACCAAATTGTTTGTAGTTTGCCATCATGATGGGAGACATCTTCCCCCCAACAGTGGCCAGCATCACAGAATCAGGTGTGTCAACAATATAGCTCACGATAGGAGTGAAACAATACTGGCTGTGACCCCATGGATCAGACATCATTACTCCCAGTCAAGCAGCTTGCTTGAGGGGTTCTAACTGTTATGGCCTTAGACAAATGCCACAGGCTCACACAACAAGAAACCAGACTAGAGGAGATGATGAGAAAGGGGAGGAACTTAGAAGCAAGTTTTAAGGTCAAAACCCAAATGAACTAGCTTGGAGCTAGCTGGGCTATTGAACCAGGTATATATACTAAAGTACATGAGGCTAAGGTGAGGCATACATGAGGAGAACATAAGGCATGACATCATAGTGACATCACTATGACCTCCTGGTCCAGACTAGTCCATAGATAAAAGATTAGACAAGATCCCCAGATAAGATAAGGAGAGATTAGATAAGATGAAAAAAAGAAAAGAAAAAGAAAACTCATATTGTAACACTAACATGATATCAAGGCAGTGATGAATGAGATGGGCCTTGAGTACACCCTTCATCTGCTTGTTCTTGTGAATGAATTTGGGGACTGGAAGGAGAGCAGCAAGGAGGAATGAGTGAGAGGAGGGTTTGAGCTGGGTTGCCATCTTAATGTTCACAAGGCTAATCAGGAGTGGATGAGTGATGTGATCACCTGTCAAAACAGAAATAGTGGTCTTGTCCAATGAAAGTATTGTTCCCAGTAAGGTTGCACCCTGGGGAATCTGTGACTGGTGGATGTGTCAGTGCAGAGAACTAGATGAAAACAGTAGTGAACTGACCTGCATAGACCATGCATCTTCTCCTGACATCCATTCTGTGTAGATACAATGGAGGTGTGCTGCTGAGTCATATAAGTGATATGGGGACAGCTCCATCATGTCCTGAAATTCAGGATTGTTGAAGAGAAATTGTACAAGTTTGAGGGGGTTGTGCCAGTAGAGTGTAACCAGCCTCTTTGTTGGATGTGATGTGTGGACTTCCTGTGACTTCCAGCATGGGCCACTGGGTAGCAGCTTGGCTTGTCCACAAAGCTCATTAGCTGTGTGGAAGGACAGAGGTAATTTTTTGATCTATGCCACTGTGAGAAGAAATAGTGATGAGGCAAGAAAAACATACCAGACTAAGGGATAAAAAAGTGTTAATTGCACTCATACTCAGGCTGGAGCAAAGCAGCCACAAGCCCAGTTCCCAATCTCCACCGGAAGCAAATGGATAGTAAATGTTCAAAGACCTGTGTTCACTGAATTTATCCACATCAAACTTGTTGACAAAGGTGGAACCCCCATTATACATCTGTGCAGCACCTGGAGAGAATTCAAAGTTGAGGGAGGAATTCTCACCCTGAGTCCTGTCAAGCATCTCCTCATCACTGCCAACCCATGGATCATATTCTTTATCTCCAGGTTGCTCATCGATGGATACAGTGCACAGGTCATTGGGGCGATCAGGATTTCTTCCAGGCAGATCTTCTCAGATATGGACTAAATTGTCAAACCAAGTAGAACAGCCAGACATTGGCTGGGTCATATGCCTTGAGACAGTGTCATGATTGGTGAAGCCGCCCTTCCCACAACTTGGACAGTGGGGCATGAAGGAGATGAGTAGTCACTTGGAACTCATTTTTACATTTGATCCACCTCTGTCAACCTATTGCAGCCACTGCCACACACATGGAAATTCCCATCATCATCTCGTTTTGCAACTTACAAGCAATATGCTTGAACATACATCTAGGACTCCAACTTCAAGCTGGAGGACTCATCATTTGCAAATGAAGAATGTGTTGGGCTCTCTTTTCACCAAAGGAGTGAACCACAAATCAGAGCACCCATTCCTAGATGAGGTTTATATGGGAATTGAGAACCCATTGATGCATGATATAAGTAGATGATATTTCGATGGAAGTAGTCTAATAGTTATCAATTGAACACATTTGCATTTCAGAGTGTAGAAACTCAGGAAGCATCATTGGTCCTCAAAGTCATTTATGCCCAACATGAGGTTCATTGTGTGGAAAAGCTGCTTGCTGAATGCCTCATACAAGAACACGAGAAAATAGCCAATCTCCATTGCTTCAAAGCAAAACAAGGGCAAGATTCCATCAATAATTCAGATCTTAGTATTGGGTGGATCAAAGCCATCTTCAACAATCATGGTTGAAGCCAACCGAGCACCCTGCTATGCACATCTATTTCCTCCTCACCTTGGCTGGCACCTGATATGGATGGTGTGATGCTTTCATTTGTGTTTGTGGTATTTTGAAGCTCACTTTTGAACAGGAGTACTCATACAACCTGTTGTGGGTGGGTGCTCCCTCACAGTTAAACTCAATTGAGATTGCACCTGTATCTACTGTAGGTTTTAGCTGTAGCTCTGTGCTTACTTGTGTGTTGTGCAAATATGCAAAATGACCATTGAACTGAGAGGCTAGTTTGAACTATAGTATCTTCATGAAACGACTGTTGAACTGGTATGCCTGGGGTTCCTGACATGCTTGTAGAGTTACCAAGTATGTACTGTGGGCTGATCTTGGTGACTTTCCTGTAGTGTTGGTGCTCTCTGGGCATCCTAGAATGCTGTATGGTAATGTATGGTACTGTGACATAAAATCACTGTAGGGCTGAGACACTCTGGGCAGTCTGGGATGTTGTATAGTGCTGTAGATTACTGTGGTGATGTAAGGGAATCTATAACAATCTGTCACCCTCTGGCACATTTTTTGTGATTTGCTGATGCTGATACCCCACACTTTTTCCAACTACATCAAGCTCTTCCCCTTCAACTCTTGTTCTTACATATCATCCCAGCCAATGAACTCATCCTCCATTGCACCACCTTGTCCCCATTTTTCACCCAACCACCCCTCAATGCCAACCTATCATGCAGTAATACCCTGCACCTTCCCCTCAGCCAAGTCTCCTCTCACTCCACTTCAGTCACTGCCTTCAAGGAAACTGTTCAGTTGTCATATTTCTATAGATAGTTAGACCTAATAGGTGTCAATTTGTTGGGTGACTGTCACTATATCAACCTTCCTGCCATTGAGACAGATATGCATACCTAGAGTAAATATATGCTTTAGCAGGTAAAGGACAGTACTCAGTTCACCTCAGTGTTTGTGGAGAACCACTGAGGTGTTATACAAAGAAGGAAAAAGTAACATACTGTACTTGCATAAGCATGCCAAGCATACTGCTAAGCCAAATGAAGATGAAAACATTCAACAGAGTAAACATACCTACAAGATACAGCACTCAGGCTAGTGGATGATCAATGCCAGAGACAGAACAAGAAAAGAATATGTACTGTTCAGAGACCTTATCATTGGACTGTGGAACCAAACTATGTTACACCTAACCCTGGACTCCCAAAACCATTCTACACAGAAATCCCCTGCTTGCTACATGGCTGCAGAATTTATTGAATCAACCAATAGGCATATGTGGAGATATTGACTTACAAATCTTGTTCTCTCCAATGACTTTGAGAATTGTCTTATATAATTCTGCCCCATTATTTCCATGCTGCTGAAAAGCCACCTTGACAGCAGTGGAAATGGCAGTCTGAATGTCAGAACTTTTGCACTTGTTCACAGCCATTGTCAAAGTCTCTTTCCAATCACCACTCCCTTGCTGCATCAAGAAATAAGCATGCTCAAAAACAAGCAAGCATACTAGAATGATGAGGAAGTTATAGGTAATGAATGATGAGAGCCTTACCAATGGCATATCCAACCATTGATTGTACTGTTGGGAACTTCCCTAGCAAAGTGGAATTTTGGGGTAGACTGGGTATCAAGGCATCATTGTCCACCACAGCTAGTAATGACTGTGGGTACATGAGCATAGTCCAGAGAATGAAACTACAAAAAATAAAATACTCATACTTACTAACTGGAAATCAGGCATGTCAAGATCATAACCCCCATGCCATGAATGTCCAAGGTATACTAGCTGTGTATATTGTATATGGGACATCACTCACCTCCTGTGAAAAAAAGGTGAATAGACACCAACACCATTACACCAAGCCCAAGTGATGCGAATAAATGGATGTGGTCTAAGACAATGATGCAATGAATTTGCTCACATTCTGCCACATGAAGGGAAAAAAAATCAGTGAATCAGTCACCCCTAGAATTGCCATGAACTACTCACAAACTGACACCACAAATGCAGGAACAGAAATGTGAAAGAATAGAATCAGCAGCTATCCACTGACACAATGGAATGGCTTACATGCTACCATAAATCAAGTTGAAGGTATTGTGCAAGCCAAGTGAGCACAAATGGGGCTACAGAAGCCACAAAATCACATACGTCCTACAGAAATGAGTTACTCATTCCAATAAGCACAGATATGGCTGAGTGTAACAGGATATCACCCACCCCCTGGCAAACCACCAACATTGAGTGCAAGTGAGCCCAGTCAATGCAGATGCATCTATGACTGCTACCAAACCACTCACTTTCTGCCATGCCACCAACATGCAGATTGCAAGTGAGCCCAGTCAGCACACATCCAGCTATCCCTGCCATCAAATCACTCACTTTCTGTCATGCCACCAACATCCAGAGTGCAAGTGAACCCAGTCAGCACACATCCAGCTATCCCTGCCATCAAATCACTCACTTCCTGTCATGCCACCAACATCCAGAGTGCAAGTGAGCCCAGTCAGCACACATCCAGCTATCCCTGCCATCAAATCACTCACTCGCTGTCATGCCACCAACATCCAGAGTGCAAGTGAGCCCAGTCAGCACACATCCAGCTATCCCTGCCATCAAATCACTCACTCGCTGTCATGCCACCAACATCCAGAGTGCAAGTGAGCCCAGTCAGCACACATCCAGCTATCCCTGCCATCAAATCACTCACCCACTGCCATGCCACCAACATCCAGAGTGCAAGTGAGCCCAGTCAGCACACATCCAGCTATCCCTGCCATCAAATCACTCACTTCCTGTCATGCCACCAACATCCAGAGTGCAAGTGAGCCCAGTCAGCACACATCCAGCTATCCCTGCCATCAAATCACTCACTTCCTGTCATGCCACCAACATCCAGAGTGCAAGTGAGCCCAGTCAGCACACATCCAGCTATCCCTGCCATCAAATCACTCACCCACTGCCATGCCACCAACATCCAGAGTGCAAGTGAGCCCAGTCAGCACACATCCAGCTATCCCTGCCATCAAATCACTCACTTCCTGTCATGCCACCAACATCCAGAGTGCAAGTGAGCCCAGTCAGCACACATCCAGCTATCCCTGCCATCAAATCACTCACTTCCTGTCATGCCACCAACATCCAGAGTGCAAGTGAGCCCAGTCAGCACACATCCAGCTATCCCTGCCATCAAATCACTCACAAGCTGTCATGCCACCAACATCCAGAGTGCAAGTGAGCCCAGTCAGCACACATCCAGCTATCCCTGCCATCAAATCACTCACTTCCTGTCATGCCACCAACATCCAGAGTGCAAGTGAGCCCAGTCAGCACACATCCAGCTATCCCTGCCATCAAATCACTCACTCGCTGTCATGCCACCAACATCCAGAGTGCAAGTGAACCCAGTCAGCACACATCCAGCTATCCCTGCCATCAAATCACTCACTTCCTGTCATGCCACCAACATCCAGAGTGCAAGTGAGCCCAGTCAGCACACATCCAGCTATCCCTGCCATCAAATCACTCACTCGCTGTCATGCCACCAACATCCAGAGTGCAAGTGAGCCCAGTCAGCACACATCCAGCTATCCCTGCCATCAAATCACTCACTTGCTGTCATGCCACCAACATCCAGAGTGCAAGTGAGCCCAGTCAGCACACATCCAGCTATCCCTGCCATCAAATCACTCACAAGCTGTCATGCCACCAACATCCAGAGTGCAAGTGAGCCCAGTCAGCACACATCCAGCTATCCCTGCCATCAAATCACTCACAAGCTGTCATGCCACCAACATCCAGAGTGCAAGTGAGCCCAGTCAGCACACATCCAGCTATCCCTGCCATCAAATCACTCACTTCCTGTCATGCCACCAACATCCAGAGTGCAAGTGAACCCAGTCAGCACACATCCAGCTATCCCTGCCATCAAATCACTCACTCGCTGTCATGCCACCAACATCCAGAGTGCAAGTGAACCCAGTCAGCACACATCCAGCTATCCCTGCCATCAAATCACTCACTCGCTGTCATGCCACCAACATCCAGAGTGCAAGTGAACCCAGTCAGCACACATCCAGCTATCCCTGCCATCAAATCACTCACTCGCTGTCATGCCACCAACATCCAGAGTGCAAATGAACCCAGTCAGCACACATCCAGCTATCCCTGCCATCAAATCACTCACTTCCTGTCATGCCACCAACATCCAGAGTGCAAGTGAGCCCAGTCAGCACTGATTCAGCAAACCCTGCCACCATATGACACAATCACCCACTTTCTGTTAGCCATGTAGAGGGTGCAGGTGACCCCAGTCAGCAGAGCTCCAGCTAAGTGTCTGATGTAATTACTACTACTCACATCCTGACAAGCACAACATGCCAGCCAAAGTGCATTAGAGTGATACACTCTCACCCATTGATGACTCACATATTCACTTGGAAACCAACTCAGTAATTCTCTTTCCAAATCCTTCACATTTACCAAAAATCTGTCTTTGATGCCCAACTCCATCTTGGGTATCAGTGTCCTATGCAACATCAGTATTTCCAATATGATCAAGTTGCTCTCTTACTTTTTCACAGCATATTCAATACAGAGTGCCACACTTGATTGCTGTGTGGATACCAACAACCTTTGCAACCCCTCCTCATTCATAGCATTTGTTGTACACTCCACCAATCTAGTACAATCTGCTCCCTCTTCATGCATTTCTGCCAACCAGTGCTCAAACATGCAATGAGGCTGACTCCAAATGACAAGATACTTACTTTGCACTGACACATATGCTTTGGGTGGGAATTTGCACTCTTCCAACATTTTTTTAATGTGTGCAAGCCACCTTTCTAACAATTCCCTTTCCTTTTCCACAGCCTTTTCCTTTGCTTCTCCTACTGTAAGGCCATCATCTGATAGTTCCTCCATGGCTAGGTCATGCAATGCCTCTGTCTTAGTTAGCAACACTATCACAGGAACTGAGCTGGAAATTAGCTCTATGACAATCTTGCTAATTCGAGAAACATCACATACCATGTCCCGTATCACATTCATTGAAAAATTTCTGCTCAGCAGCAGTGACTGTTCTGTGATAGTCAGTCATAGGGATACAAAACCTAAACTCAGGTGTTGATTCAGTCCACACACATTCACAGTATGATCCTTACCAAATAGCATGGATGCGCTCCTTCAGGCTCCCGGCGCTTGCACGATGAACTACGAAGCTCTTCATTTCATTAAACTGCCTAGCAGAACCCGCTTCAAATCCACAAGAATCATGGAATACGAAGCCTGGATTGCTCGAAAATACAAGTTCGTGTTCGATCTTATGGTGGCCACGCTGGGAGCACTTAGCTTCAACTTCAACAGTGATGACCCGATAGGGCATCCTACCTCCAACGTGCCCCGCACGATAGCACTCTCAATCTGAGAATAAGGGTGGTAAGCTGAGTGTCAGTACTCTACATTTACATACCTTGTTTCCTTTTCCATCAGTTATCTCCGGATTATCTGTCGTATTGCAGACCCGCTGAAGGATGGTTGTTTTGCCAGCGTTCGCTCTGCCCATGACCAGAATTCGAAACCGTTTAATATTGGCCATGTATTTTCTAGCCAATTCAGGATCTAGGTGATGCTCAGCACCTGAAGAAGTGCCTTCCTCGCCTTCAAGACATCAGATTCTGTAGAATTCATCCAACATGATCATACCGGCAGTAACTTCGGCAGCAACAAGGGCCGGACCGCTTGGGGGATTGCTCGCAACTAGATTTACGTTGCAAATACCTCTCGGAAGGTCATAGAAAAGACAAACATACCTGCAGACACAGGTTCGGCAGGTGCAGGAGTCGAATCATGTGCATCGCGCAAACCGGAGCGATGAGAGCGACTGCGGTTTGCGAATGGAAGTGAGTCCAGTAATTTTCTGAAGGGTTTGGGTGCCATTTGAAGCTGAGATACGATTCTTTATGTGTCGTGACAAGGAGCAGATGGCGTACAGTGAGCGGTCTGGTGGTGGTACCGTTCAAGAGGAATGGATGACGCGTTCTCACACTGATCGATATCGCGGCGCTTATCGCAATCCGACTTCCGCAAGGGCCAAGTCCAACACTTGTGGCTTAATCCGAACTCTATGCTTTCGTGAGTGCCCTCAGGGAGTCCATAAGCAAAGTTGATTTTCTGCAAGGTAATGGGGAGCTCCTTGTCGAACGGCGCATACGACAAGAGTTGGCGCAAAGGCGACTGCTAGCCCACACCAAACATTGGAAAGGATCCGTAAGGTAAGCGACTACTGATAGAGTAGAGAATAGCGCAAACGACCAACTCGAATTCCTGTAGCAAATAGCCTGTAAGCTTCCCATCTCACCGATGCTGGTCGTTTCACCCGTATGCACCAACAGGTTAGCCCATATGTCCATCGTGGACTCCTACCACAATATGTCGGATGCCTGCCTCTCCCCTCTTGACGATCCTTCTCCGTCGCTCAACTTATTATGCCTCGCCCAAACTCCATACCGACACCAACCTCAGCGCTTTTATCTTCCACCCCACAAGCGTGAAAAGAAACCAACAATCAAATTGAGTTTGGAGAGCTAAGCGTCGTCCGTCTGGCTGCGAATGAGGACCACAACGCCTGGGTTCTTGTCACCTTATTGCTATGATCCAGGGAAGAGATATCAAAGTAATCATGTACTGTCGAACTCAGATCATGTACAGAGCTGTGCAACCAACACAGGTACACGAGGCTACTTTGTCTGCTTTAAGAACTCCGGCGACGGACATCGGTCATTCTACCGTGGACACAGCCGGCAGCTTCGTCCCGGTCAGTTTACCGCGCATATACTGATGCAAGCCCTCACCCGATGGGTTTAGTGCCACTCACGTCGTCCACGCGCATGAGGACCGCCATCCTTGTTATTGGATCCGTCTCAACCATACAACGCCCGGGTGCCATCTAAATTCTTTCCAGTCATACCGCTTGCAGGGGCGGTCCGGCGAAAGATAATTGACACGGCCAGTCTTATCCCTATGCTATGAGGAGTCAACGACTCGGTAGAATGTACGCATACGATGTTCAGCGTATCACTATCTGTCTATGGTTAGGATGAACGTGATGGATACCAATGTAGGCACGTCCCTGTATATAATGTGCAGGGAAGAAGACGAGAGCGCGTGTATGACGGTTGTTGTATTGGCGATTGCATGTAACCTTGTACAAGTTGTAAATGACTCCTCCTGTTTGCATGATGTGAATGTGGTCGATGACCTTGCTTGCCTGTTTCTTTCCTACTTGCTGTGTGCTAATGGGCGTTTCACTGATACTCAACTTAACAGGTTATATCAGACGGAAGGTTGATGCAGCCATTCGGGACGGGAGAATCGGAAACAAGAGTGGGTGTGTTACGGTCATAAAGAACCTCCCCGCGCGGCGAGAAACGTACTGCAAGCAGAAGACACAGCGACAGAACATCCAGGGCGCCCTTGCACATGGTAGAATAGGTTTGTTTTCTGTAAAGGTGTTTGTCTTTTGTACCTCTCATTATTTGGACCACATCGACCGACGAAGCAATCCGAAATGGACAACGCCGATATATCCCCCTTGCGGGCACCGGTGGAGGGACACGCGCCCCACTGGTCGCTTGATCACTGGGCCCCTCTCTGAACGAGCTTCGGACACAAGCGTATGTCTATGGAAACGGGTTTCCACGTTGCGGCTTATCTGGGACGAGCACGAATCCAAAGTGTACAAGGCATCATTATGTCCATCTGTACCATTTGTATCCACCGATATCGATGCATGATAGTGCTGAATTTATATGTACTGCGGGCAAAATGTGAGGTTTCCTAACAGAAAGACAAGTATTGGCTAAAGATGTTCGCGTAAGTAGGTGAATGTAGTTTTGACGCAGTACTTCAACCCTTTGCAGGCCGACCCACGATCAAGAGACGGAGTGGACCACAACTTCACGTCAATGGAACATCCGACGCGGATTAACGACTCACAGGAAACCAAGCAGGCTCTGCAGAGGAAGAAGCGGATACATCACCCGCGTGCGTTTTATTACGGTTTACGCTCCAACGACACTTCTCTCATCGCGATACTGCGTATACCATGGCAGATTTTCTGAGATCCTGGAACTTCGCTAACCACACGAGTCGAGACATGGCGTCGACGTACAGAAACTTCCAAGGGAGAGAAGAAGAAGCGACGACGAGCACTATGAAACAGGCAGATTGAAGTCGAGAGCGAAGCTGGGTGAGTTTGTCAAGCAACTGACAGTTCCTCCAAACCACATGATCGAACAACGAAAATGGAGGCGTCGATGCCAAGGGCGGGCTTGCCGTCAGAACCAATAACTTCAGCAGACTAATACAGTTGGCGTGGATAAGCACATGTATGTCCCTTCATCACACAACTTTCTAATGCCGTCATATAAATACTTTGTACAGGATGGCATATATCGGGGAGAAATCAAAGATCTGCAATTGCCCGCCAGACACCTCAGAGTCCAAGTCGAGGGATGCCGACGCTCAGGACTAGTTCACGCTCTCAGAGCGGCGGAAGAAAGGCAGGTTGCGAATGAAGGAAGCGTTACCGCTAGCGTGTCCATGCTCTCAGCTACACCCGGGGTGGATCTTGGCATAGAGTAGGTGCTGTCCCGTCGGTGTGTATCCCCAGAAGCATTGACACCCATCACTGGCTATCTTAGCCAATACGTAAACAATCACGGCCTACATACAGCAATTCTTTGAACCGTATGCTCCCGCATCCTGTGGGTCGAACTATACTGTTATTTCTATCAACGGTATGCAGTACGCTACCGGCTCATAGTTCCCCTAGATGGCCGAAGTAACCAAAGCATCGCAGGTGCTGGGCTAGAGGCAGACCTACTAGACTCTCAGCGTGCCTTGGGACTGACTTACGGTACCCCCAGAACCCTTCAGATCGCTGTTAGTTCCCATCCCGACGTACACACTGAAACAATGCCAACGAGCAATACAGTTCCCTCAGCCTTCTTACCAACTCAAAGCAGTTGCCGGTTGCGTCGAGTGCATAGGAGAGTTTAGTTTAACCTGTGAGGACCAGCCGTGTGCGCGCACCTTAGAAGCTCGCATCTCATCATTCCTACGGCAGAGATGGCAAGCGTGTTGTTACCAGCTAATGCAACCTTCACAATCTATATCGGCTTACCTTGACGTGTCTGGATCATCGGATTGGTTCATCGTGGCTTGCCAGGGTCACTTTGGCTATGTCGGGGTTACCTCGGCGCCTAGCCCAAGTTTCGCATCAATCATTTCCATGGTGGACAATACGCGCATCAACGAGGGGAAGAAGGGGTTCTCTGAATCCATGGCTGTACTCAGAGTGGGTTATGCAGGGTCGATAGGTAATACAACGGGCTATAATCCGGGGTGTGGCACGGAAGCCTTCAATGTAAGTACTTGGCAAAGCGAGCATTTCCCCCTCCGGGCTGATGTCCGCGAAACGCATGCTTCCACCCGTTGGGATCTGGGTGAGTCGTATGTGGTGTTTCGGTCTATTGGAATTTGGAGTTCACCATTTGGTACAGTTATACTGGGTTCCAGGATATGGAATCCGAGAAATTAAGGGAGCCCGCATAGCGGCCTCTAATGTCAAGGCGAGCACTGTGATGGCAGGCACCTTCTTCGAAGTGGTTTCTATTGGAACTGTTAAACTAGCACATGCTGAGTGCTACCTTTGCGGTCTCTTCTTAAATCTTTTTATATTCTGGGGATTGTGTTGACATAGTGCGGCTTACCCAAGATACGCGTGTAAAATAGAAAAGGTATGTAATAGTAGCTACCGCGAATGAGATCGTCACGAAACGAGACGCCCACTCGTCGCTTTCACAAAATTGTCTGCGTGTCAGAGCCCTCCCGTGTCCGTACGTATTCGACGCCTTCACCCATGCCCGTTGGATCCTAAATAGTATAGTGAACTGGCTCGTACAGTCTGCAGAAGAATTATTCGTTCCGTTTAGTTATGTATTACAACAAGGTACAAGACATGATGGCGACAATGACTTCAAAGTGACATAACGATGGAGAGCAACAAAATGACACAAAACATTCAGAAAAGCGCAGAAGGGAAATGGGGCAGGCCAAATCATCAACCGTACCATTCTTCATCTTGCTCCAGGTCGACTGATGGTATCCCTTTGATCGCACTAGTCACATGAGCCTCCCTATCACTCGCAAGGACCAGTTCTTCAATCTTCGCGATAATTTCATCGCGATCCGTGATCGTATGCCTGAACTGTCTGATCGACTCATGAACCTCTTCCATCCATGACGATGCGTAGTAAGCATTAAAGGCCAGCTTAATCTCCCTGCGCGTAAGACTCTTTCCTCCCTCGTTACCCTTGAGTGCGAATAGTATATTCAGCACGTGCGTCAAATCGACAATGTACGCCATAAACTTCGGATGCACGTTTTGCCTAGAAAAATGCCTCGTTTGATATTCCCAGCGATTTCAATATTGTGCCACGTACAGCCGTTGGTAGGACTCATAGACCCATCGGACAAGGGCTAAGCCAGCAACAAAAGGCAAAATCACAATGGCTGTAGTCATAAGAGGGAAGGGTCTACTTGGGACGAACAACTCCCCGTGAGTTTCAAAAGCAGGGTTCACGACAGCACTTACCCCGAAAACGTGTCACTCCGAGTGAGGTTGGTAGATGCAGGGGGGGACCCGGTTGGTGCATCCACCTCTGCAACCATGTTAACCATCAGATTTCGGAACTCTTCGCTACCGACGTACTACAACAGCAATATGAGCAGATGACAGTAGTTCCGTAAGGATGCGCACCGCAGAAGGGTCATGGAAGTTCCAGACTGAGATAATGTCGGTGTGTATCACACCGAGACAATCCAGCATCATGAATCCCCCAAAGTTTGTACTAGAAGCTAGCGCCCTCCAATATCCTTTCAAAGGATGAGCGTACAGATACATCACTTTATGCACGGAGACTCACTCTGCTTCCCCACGCTGTATAGGGCACTGCTTAGAATAGGACACTATAACAATAGAATAAGGCTTACTTGATTGACGATTCGATCTTTACTCCAGGTTCTACTCTTTGAGCTCCTGCCGCCGCAAAAGGCACTGGCGATACCGTATTCGGCTGGGACGTGAAGCTCTCAGCTACCCTCTCATAAGTGAGTTTTGTCAGTTCGTCAAGCCCTCGCTGATGATTGGGCCTCGCTAGTATTGTTCTAGGTCAACAGTAGATAAGGAGTTGACGAGGAAGACTCACAGCTAACTGCGACGTGTAAAATGGCCTTGTCTTTCAAGGACCTCTGAATCGGCTCGACGCAGTGTGTTTGCAGATACTGCTTCGCCGCCGCTTCAGGATCCCTGTCAGGTACTTTCTGCATATGCTTTACGAGCCTGTCATATTTTGTGAATACAAAAACAGTCGGAACTGAGGGAGATTAGTTTGCTAGGGGTGAGACGGGAGGCTATTTACTTACTATTCCGCAAAGCCTCATTCGATTGCTCGAAAAATGTTTCCGCGCCATCCTCCAGAAGCCGCTCACCATAGTGTACCATGGGTACTGGGAAACAAAACCTGTAATATCCAGCCGCCCGTCAGAGCTTTGTCGGGGCTGTTTCAGGATGACATACCACACCGCATGAAGTTGATCTCTGATAAGTGGTTCCTTCTTCCTAGCTTCTATGAATGACTTCACAGTATCATAGTTGCCGCCTTCGCCAGGTTCGAAGCCTTTACTGTCGTGTAAGATGAATCGGTCATTCTGCGGGGAGACCAGCCCATCTTCAATCTTTGCCTCCCCGGGTTTATCGTCGGCAACACCCTACGTCCCTCATCAATGGAATGAATAGATGCTAACTAGAGTACTCAACCGCAGTGTCTGTGCCAAAGACTCGGTCTATCAAGGAAGACTTCCCGGCACCGGTCTGCAAGGAAATGGCTCTCAATGGTTGTTTGCATGATGACATATAAATACCAATACCTTGCCAACCACCAAGACTCGGAAACTGAAACATACGGGTGAGATACATATGTATCAAGAATGGGAATTTAGTGCGCACCGCGGGCACTGTTCGATAAGCTCATCCGTAGTTGGCTTCAATCCTCCAGACGTTGCAGTCGGGAGCGAACCATGACCCTGAAAACTCGTCAGCACTTATCGAATGTTGCCTATCATTTACACACGATTGATACGGGTTGTGAAGAGACTTCGAAGGTGATGTCTACCTTGTCCCTTTTGATTACTGCGAATTTTTTAGAGGTTGTCCACGACACATGGCTACTCTGAAAACTACCTTGCCTGCCTGATCCGGACTGAACTTCGATAGAGTAGACCTTGACCGTCTCGGTGGTACGAAAGATTCGTGTCTTTCGGCGACGTACTTCTAGAGAGACCTGATCAGCTGCAGACGACCTTTTATGGGAGGCCAAAGACATGAGAATAGTGCTGATGATACACCGAAAGGCAACCAACAATCGTTCATCGAATCGTTCCGAAAACGCGCCTCCTCCCTGCGGAGAGATGGAGCGTCGCACATCACCGACTACAAGGTGGACACATTCGATGTTCTTGTCGCCCCGTAGCTCGATATCTGTGCCCAAGCATTTGTTTGTGGATCAGTACCGTAAACATCGCACCAGGTAGTGGTAGAAGGTCGTACAGGATAGCTGCCAGGGAGACGAAGTCATGGTAATGGGCTAAGGGGAGCCTCCCGGGGTGCGAGACCACATGTCGCCTGCGATTGACGCCCGAGCGACTACTTCGCTTCTCTGATTGTGGCCCACCTCGTGTTTTACATGGGCGCATCACGAGATGGAGTTCGGATGCGTCCATGAAGAGGTCTTCCTTGGTCTCGACGGCGATGAAGAGGTCCAGCACGTGTGCCTAGCGCTGGACGGGGTCGAGTGGAGTAATCTAGACGATGTGGAGGACGACATGTGGGGTAAGAGAACGATAACGACGGTGGCCCCTTTGCTCTGTTGTTCCCATTCGTTTTGTTCACATACACTCAGATAGCCTCCGTGGGTGGTGCCGTTCTGAATCAGTTATCGTATCACCTGTGTGTCACCATTCACGTTACATATTAGTAACAAAGATGTGACGCGATCTTCGTTACTAATTAGAGGGGAAATCTAATACTACAGTGCTGCAGCACTTGCTGCAGCACTCAGCAGTGACTTAGTGGTGAGAAAATTACGAGGTAGATAGGGCAAGATTAGATCAGCCGGTACGCTAATAGATAGTGGCGCAGCATTATATAATCGTTGCGCAATCTGCCGAAACACACGCCGGTGCTGCCTCCCGACAACACGTCACCCGTGCCCGCTGTTTCCCACGATGTCAGGACTGTCGTGCTCGCTGTTGCCCACGACGAGCAACGTATCTCGCTTGATTATGGGCCAAATTTAATGCGGTTTTCTTTATATATTATTAGCACTGCGTTATTAGCACGATAGACAATGTTAATTAAGGTAAAAACGTAGTACGGGGTACTATTGGAACGCGGGTCGAAAATCAACCACCCGGGCATTCCCGGAATTATAGTTCCGACGCGGGGCTGTGTCAGACAGTGTCTGACTCTAAGCGGAGTTTGTACTTATCTCTTATCGTCTTCCTCGCTACTGGCAACGGTGAGCATGGCGCTGCGCGCCGTCGTGCTGCTCGACGACTATGCCGCCTTGTCCCTACTGGTCGCCCGCATCGATTTTCACGCACTAGCCGGTCCCGTCAACGCCGTTTTCGCCCATGTAGCCGTGCGTCAACGATCTGCAGCGTAGAGCGAGTACGTCGCTCTCGTTTCCTGCGCTGCAGTGGTGATACGGGTACGTCCCCTTTCATCGCGTTGTACTCCGACTCAGATGGTTCTCATAGCTGTCTTGCCTGTACCCATGCAGTACAAGGGGTTGCCGCCAGGTTCCTTGTCACTGATCCAACCCAAGTCGCTGAGGCCAGCATGTAAGTCAAGAATAGTCTTATTCCGTCCATACCATTGCTTTGAACTCACCGAGTGTCGATAGATCTGCATCTACCCCACCCCCCGCTGCTACTATCGCATGATCCGTGCCGCAGGTCAAGCACGTTGACGACGAGGTTAGTATGTAAGTCGGACAAGTCTTACTCATGAAAAATCCTTCCGTACCATTGCTTCGAACTCACTGAGCAACAGGTTTGTGTTCAGGTCCCCCCCCCTCCCGCTCCTACCCGCGCTTCAACGATCTGCAGCGCAGATCAAGCACGTCGAC
This sequence comes from Pisolithus microcarpus, assembly GCA_024613185.1. Lineage (NCBI taxonomy): Eukaryota > Fungi > Basidiomycota > Agaricomycetes > Boletales > Pisolithaceae > Pisolithus > Pisolithus microcarpus. The sequence goes on along the minus strand of JANFAI010000064.1, from coordinate 164,277 downwards.
GACGAGGTTAGAATATGTAAGTTGGACGAGTTTTACTCTAGAAAAATCCTTCCGTACCATTGCTTCGAACTCACTGAGTGTCGATAGATCTCCGTCTAGCTCCCCCCTCCCCCCCCGTTCTTACTATTAGCCGTGCACGAACGATCCGTGCCGCCGATCAAACACGTCGACGACGAGGTTATAATATGTAAGTCGGACGAGTTTTATTCATGAAAAACCCTTCCGTACTATTGCTTCGAACTCACTGAGTGTCGATAGATCTCCGTCTAGCTCTCCCCTCCCCCCCACGTTCTTACTATTAGCCGTGCACGAACGATCCGTGCCGCTGATCAAACACGTCGGCGACGAGGTTATAATATGTAAGTCGGACGAGTTGTACTCATGAAAAATCCTTCCGTACCATTGCTTCGAACTCACTGAGTAACAGACCCGCGTTCGGTCCCCCCCCTCCGTCTCGTACTCGCGCTTCAACGATCTGCAGCGCAGATCAAGCACGTCGACGGCGAGGTTATTGTGTAAGTCGCACGAATTTTACTCTTGAAAAATCCTTCCGTACCATTGCTTCGAACTCACCGAGCAACAGACCCGCGTTCGGTCCCCCCCTGAAAAATCCTTCCGGACCATTGCTTTGACCTCACTGAGCAACAGGCCTGCGTTCGGGTCCCCCCCCCTCCCCCTCTCCCGCTCCCACCCACGCTTCAACGATCTGCGGCGCAGATCAAGCATGTAGACGACAACGGTAGAATGTAAGTAGGAAAGATCTACGGTCCCTCGTCCACACGGCAACTCAGGCGTCGTGAAATCAAAATTCAGCTCTAACCTTCCACCACAGACGTTCGGCGCCGGTCCGCGCTTTGTAGTATGTCTTTTTTTGTCTTGGTTTTCGTCTATCATGGCTGCCTGACCGGTCGTCCGAATGCTAGATGCTCTACCTATTCGTCAGAGCTACCCAGCCCTGCCTAGGTGTATGATCATCATGTCATGCCGTTATGAGGCACTCGTGTCACGACATTGTACCGGTGTAGTGCCTACATAGCCACATGAGGCACGTATATAACGCTGCGATTTTTTTTTCTTCAAATTGCTTACAGACCACGATGAAGAATAAACGATGGACGACGTCGAATCGCGTTAGAATGAGTGTCTTATCATCATCTCTCTCTCTCACTACGAGCACAGCGTCAATCTCGCAAATTCGGAGGGCAAGGCTAGTGCGAGAAAAGCAACAGGAGGGCGCTCGAGGTACGCGATCCCAACTTCATTTTTACTTCTTGCCGAAGATTAGTTAGCCAATACCCGGTCCATGCGAGCGCGTCTGGCAGAAGCATCCATGGAGATTGGTGATACAGATGGCCTCGGCTTCGGCTCAGACGGCGGTCTGGATTACAGCGACGGTGATCAAGGCACCGTTGGACTGCCACCACCGGACGAAGACGACGACGGCGAGCTCGACGACGCTCCTCCGGTGTACTCGAAATATTTTCAGCCATTCATGCATTCGTGCGTTCCATCTCGCCTTGGCTGATATACCCTGAAACTCCCTCTAACATCTATACAGTCAACCTCGGTGCCATCGCCGCCATGATACACGCCCTCGTGCACAGCGCAACAGGCATGCCCATCAGGCTTGGCAAGCACAGTTGCCGACCCTCGTGCATCGCTATCTGGCATGGAAGCATAATGGACCCGAGGAGTTGGCTGGCGACCACATCTTTCACGTAGATGTCATCGGTGTTTTTCGTAAGTAAGCAACAGTTAACTAATGGTAGGGTACTCTAGTGCTGACAGTCTAGAGTACGAGCGGCATGTTAACGTGATCCAGAAAGCTGATGAGAGCGCGAATGCGGCCTTGCTACGTGTAGGGTTACTTGGGTGCTCGCCTTCCCAACCTCGCATTGCAATCAGGTTAGAATGCCTCGAGCTGTACCATCAGATACAACGCCGCCAATCGTCGTTCAGTCTTCAAGCAATGATGAAGGTGCTTTGCGCTTTGCAAAATGTAAGTGGGTTGCGGTTATACGAGGATTAAGCTAATCCATATTTTAGATCACGTATACTCAACACCTCCGCAGTCAACTCTCTGCCGCCTTCGACATTTATCTTAATATCCACCGATCCGTTCATATGTCACTTAAGCAGGCTCTGGGCCGTGATGGACCCGCGTGGAAATTACATGGGGCTTGCCCAGCATGTGCATTTGAGGTTAGAGTAGTTCTCTGGAGTCTGCCATGCGCCTAACAGTCATTACAGCAACCTGACGAACCTCCGTTGAACCCTGCTCGGCTACATAGTATGGATGGTAATCAATCTGCCAAGCGCTTGGATGGGTCGGGATCTGCAGACTCTCGATTATTTCACAGCGATTATTTCATTCCTCACGCTGAAGTGGAGAGGTTTAAGGACGATGTGCGGGATAGGCCAGGCGAGGCTGCCAGAGAAAAGCGGGTTACCACTTGCACTGACAACTGGACCGCTGCGAAGGCCGTCGAAGAAAATCAAATTCAAGTATTCGAACAAACGGGTATTTTTGTAATGGCCTGCCGTCACGGCTTCGTAGAGTGTATCGCGGAAATGAAACGAAGTGGAGAACTGTACGTGACCCATCGATTTGTTATTCGGGCGCTCACGTTGCTCATAGCGCGAAATACGGATTAGCGGCTGTTAATCGGCTGCTCGACGTTTGTGGGCAGGACCAAGCTGTTGGGCATGATGTTGGCTGTGCGTCCAAGAAGACAATCGCCTCAAGCTCACTTGGAAAAGAGGCGCAGGAAAAACGGCTGAAGGTAGTGGTCAATGCCTTCCACGGATTTGCCCACAATCGTATGTGTCAACTGGAGAATCACCCGCTTTATCAGTCAGGATTCGGTAACGAAGACTTGGAAACCTGCGAGCGCATATTCTCAAGTTCCAATAATACGGCACCGCTCATACGTCACGCATCAGAGTTCCATTGGAAACAATTCTTGGACCTCCATTTCAACCAATGGGATGCGGATAAATATCTCGAGCTAAGTAAGGTTTTGGCCGAGTCATAATCCAATATGATCTAGATTTGTTCCGGCAGGCCGGTTCCTCTACAATAATTACAAGCAGGCGCTGTGCATTATCCAAACCCACCCGGCAGAACTAGAGCGATTCAAGCGCAGTAAGGACCTCACTGACAACGATTTCGAGTCCTGGCATCGGGAGGAACTTGAGTACTTGAAGCGATGCGCAGGGGAGTCAGACGCTACCTCGATCGCGGCGCAGTACGTTGAACTCCTCGAAAAGTTGAACTTCGCAGAGTAAGTAATAGCATCTCCCTCCCTCGCAACTGACCCTGATGCGCCGTATAGAGCAACTTATGGCAGTGTCACCCAGGTTCCGTATCTTACCTATACACCCGCTGAATTTACTTCAACAGCAGGCCTTAACGAAAGCGCTCGGCAAGGGACGAATGCCGTCAACGCCGAGTATGCTTCCGCACTCCGGAAGTATCAGCTGCAGTTGAACGTCGTGGCCAACTTCGAGCAGCAGCACAACATCATCGACCGCTGGACTCCTCTGCACCGTGAGTACATTAATGCCCGCGAATACACGAAGCACCGTGTCTTCATTCGCGCGGTAGAGGAACTTGAAGGTTTGGTTGTACAGCGAATGTTTGAACTCTCAAAGGCGAACCTGGCGAAAACGGGTATGTACAAACGAATGGGCAACATAAATTGCTGAACTGCGTGCAGGCTATAAGATGCGCAAGCACATTTCTAAAGCCATTAGCAGGCGTTCGGCTGCCATCCGCGCTGCTCTCGAGCGATATAATAAATTAGCACCTCGTCAACGTCCACCGCGCCCTAAGCTTGACTATGCGGAAGTGATCGGCTACAGCCTGCTAGGAGAATTCTCCCTTTTGAAACATTCACGCTACGAGGTACTGGAGAAGCCGTGGGCCTTACCTGATAATCGTGAGATGATGATGAAGTACTACAAGCTTCAGCGATCGCAAGAGGAAATTACTCGACTCAATGTCGAGATTCGAAGACTTCAAGCATGGGTGGATTTTGATGGTGAGAAGATGAAGGTCGCTGCACAAGGATTCAGGGATTCGGGGTCGTCAGAGCTTGCCTCCGAGATGGAATCAATGTATGCTGAAAGAGTTCGCGTCAATGATTTTCATCGCGCCCAGTTGCAGAAGATATACGAGATGCCTGGTTATACGGGTTGTAGACCTATTGGGGACCAACCACGAGTCACGGGCGATGGAACTGGCGACGAAGACGAGGAAGACGGCGATGACGACGACGACGACGACGGCAAAGCTTTCCGTCTTGGAGATACGTTGGATCGGGTGCCGCTGTATTAGATGATTTGTCTAGTACACTTTATTAACAGTTTTGACACACGAGTTGTGTTTTGTCAGTAAGGTATTGCGGAGTGAGTTCTGCGAGACAATCATACGAACATCTGCAATGGCATAGTGCCGATCATATACATACGTGTATACGACAGTAAGGTGACTTGGTAACTAGTTCTGCAATATAATCATACGACCATCTGCAATGGTATGGTGCTCCATCATACGTATATTGATGTTCACTCCGCGGCTTACTCAAGTCAGGATAGAATGGCACCCAGTGCCCTCGATTTATCATGCTGCCCTTGCAAGAATACCACGAACTCATACAGGCGGACACTCGAGTACGGTGAGACCTAGCTAGCAGGATTACATAGGCGATAATGTGGTACTACGTTTAATTACAATCATACGAACATCTACTACACGTGCTAATATTATCATTATATTATTGAACGCCACTCCCGGCTTGTTCCACTCATGATAGAATGGCACCAAAGCATCCGTTGCATCGATGAAACACGACACGAGGCTTATCATAAGCAATCAGCACATTTTCCTCAAACCGCCAACGTGAATAACACCAAAACCGGTCCGCTGCATCGATGAAGCACGACACGAGGCTTACCACGAGGCTTATCAGCACGTTTTCCTCAAACTTACAACGACGCTTATCATATCAGCATGTTTTCCTCAAACCGCCAACCTGTCGACGTCTTCTTGACTTCCACTCAGCTCACGCAGGCCAGGATAGAATGGCACCAAAGCGTCCGCCGCAATGAGAGCGGATCGACATACTGCAGACTCATGAAAAATCTGACAGGGCTTGTCGTGGGTAATCAACGTGTTTCCTCGCACCACCAACACGTTACTGATACCTCTGAACTCAGACTCACCGACATCCAGCATCTCGCGGTCAAAACGAGCACTACCGGTAGGCAACGAAATTCGGCGGTCAGTTAGTTAATTTACCATTGAAACTACCTACTGAATTCGTGAATACACAAGCCTTCAGGTTCATCGCCTCGCTTTAAGCGCCACTCCCCTTCCGTCTTTCCAAGTAATCGTTCGGACCAATGCATCCAGAGGGTAGCGCCTAGTCCTACTGGGTGGTACAGCTGTAGAGGAATTCGAGACTGACATCTGCAGCTAACGCGTTTGGAGTTGAGAAGGGAAGTGTCCCAGACTCGAGAGTTTCACTGCATCGTGACAACCGTCGTTGTGCACGTTTGTGCCGTGAGTCCGCGAGTCCGCGAGCAATACAGCCGACAAGGCTGGAGTCAGTCCTGCGAGACCTCGCCGAGTAATGTAGGTAGTCATTCTCTCCGATGCACTGAGGATGGCATCTAACTCTACAAGCCACAGGGGAATTTGACACCGACGAGTTTCAATGCAGGGTGGTGGCGGTTATTGTCCGCGTCTTCTGCTGTTCGTTCGCGAGTCCGTGAGCAATACAGCCAACCGGCCTATCGCAGGCAGGGAACGGCTACCGAAGCAACATTGAAGAGCTATCACTGCACCTCGAGCAGCTTGCGGGATTTGGGACGTGCTGAGTGGCTGGTGATAGAAGAAGGCCAGTGGCTGTCGTTGGGCCCTGAGAATAGACAGCAAGTGGACTTCGTCGATATCTCGTGAAGAGGGATTATCACGCCTATCTCTACCAACTAACTCTCCCTCTCTCGCAGGGAAAGATGCGTCGTGGGGGGCACTTCCTCCCCCACCGCAGATGCCGACACCGAGTCCATTCCAGTGTCTAGCGAACCGGGGAGTGTGGCTGATGTAAAAGCTGCCGGTGTCGGATACGGGGCGCAACTCACAGCCTACATACCATTAGCTATTTCTAGCGGGCGGATGCCGGTTGACACCAGTGATCCTGGATTGGCCGTAACCGCTCCCCTGCCTGCATCTCGGCTCCGATGCACAGCACCAGTTGCAAGTTGCGTTGGCTTTGCATCCTTCGGCCTGAGGTAAACGTTACTCAGGTAAGCCTATATATTCGCGCCTGGTCAGGTTTGTTGCACCACCCTGACCAGTAGCTCACAGCAAAATGGAGTACACTGCTGTAATATCATTGGTCTCGACTCTCGTCTAATTCATGGTGTGCCTTCCCCTCCGTCCGGGGTATAAAATACCGCGGTTTTACATTTTCGGACCGGCATTTCACTGAGATGGCCCGTACAGCTACTCTCCATGGTAAGCGTGTACGCCCTAAGCTCAGCAATGGTCAAAAGGAGGAGCGTCGCGCTAGGCAAATGAAACTTGCCAGTGACATTGCCGGCGCACAGCGAGCTTATGCCCAAGAGGCGAGGGACATCGCCCAGAATCATGGACGGTATGTGCACTTCGACTTTTTACCGCCCCAACTTAGTCCTCTGCACTTCCAGCTCTCTTAAGTGGACTCGTGTCCAGCTCCTGAAGAGTCAGAACCTCCGCGACCGCCGACGCGTCAACTCGTGGAATGCATTCATCAGAGCAAAACTTCGTGACGCTAATTCCGGTAAAGATCCAACTCTCCATCGAATATTTTCACCTTTAGTCATTATTTTCTTCCACAGGCCGCGACCGAGGTGATCGTGTCAAACTCACACAATTCGTGGCACGGAACAAAGACGATCTACTAGTTGCCTACAAGAACTTGACACCGGCGCAGCAAGAGGCTTATAACGCCGAAGTCCAGGTTGCTCGAGATACAAAGGTCATGGTCGTGCGTTCAAACCCCAAGGCCGTCAGCCACACGGTCTCTGCCGCTTTTGCAAACATGGACCGGGAGGTAAGGTTATTTTTTTCTGTAGCGTTTTCACACTACGATTGGAACGCCAGTGGACTGCCCTGTGTGCGCAAACCGGATTAGAAGGATTTTATATAGCCGTCCGAGGAACGGTCGAAGACCTCTCAGAGCCAAAGGTTTTTTTCACCCAAAAAGCAGAAAATTTTGTTCGGACCGTTCTGGACATTGAACCGCGTCGCCTAGCACTTCGTCTCGAGTCTTGGGCGGTCAGTGGGCTTGGTACGTACCCCTCACTTGTCGTTGCGTCTTTTATATGTATAAATCTAATTGAATGTCAAGACATGCCTACTGCGACTAAGCACCAACGCCCTCTCAACAAACTAATCAGCGAGTGCCGTGCCCTCATTCAGGAGGAACTTGGTGCGTGTTTACCCATAGTTTTCATATATTATAATCTTACCAAATGTATACGTCACAGACTACTTACTGACAAAGAAGAAAGTGTCAGCTAACGTGAAAATGAATTATACTAACTACGAGCGCCAAATTGTTGAGCGCTATGGCGTTATGCTGACAGGCTGGCCATTTTCAGGTACAGTGCGGAACCCTTCAAAGATTGGTGGCCGGGCAGAGGTGGAGAAGTTACTTGATGCCCTGAATTCAGAAGCTTGCAAATGGGTTAGACTGACAGATGAAGAACTTAGGGTGAGGGTTATCCACAACACGGAGCGTCAGGCACGAGGGGAATCAGTTTACCACCCTCGTCGCACTCGCACAACCAAGGCTTTAACTACACAACGTACTAGAACTAGTTCTGTATCCTCAGATGCGAGTGCTGACTCAAACTCGGACTGAGTGCAGAAGGTTATTGGAATAGTTATCAGCTATTTTGACTAGAACTTCGAATACAATTGGGAATGTGTTTCCGTAACATGAAGCTTTAGCATGGATGAGGTAACTCAAGGTTAAGGTTCTAGTGTAAGCGCAACGGTACCTACAGTACCTAGAGAACCCGCAGAACAGTGAGTAACCAAGGAACGACAGACTCGACTAAATGGTGTGCGGACAATGGGGGGAGTTGAACGTAAATCCGTTGACACTGCCGTCATCATCCACATACCTATCTGCGCAGCAGATCGTTTGGCGCACATGCGGGAGCGGGAAGGAGGGGGGGAGGCCAGAACGTGGTTCTGTTGCTCAAGTGAGTTCGAAGCCATGGTACGGAAGGATTTGGCAGGAATGACATGATGATCATACACCCAGGCAGGGTTGGGTAGATCTGACGAACGGGTAGAGCATCTAGTATTCGGACAACCGGTCAGGCAACCATGATAGACGGAAACCAAGACATTAATAGACATACTACAATATGCACACTGTCGCCGAACGTCCGTGGTAGAAGGTTAGAGTTGAATTTTGATTTCACGACGCCTGAGTTGCCGTGTGGACGAGTGACCGTAGATCTTTCCTACTTACATACTACCCTTGTCATCTACATGCTTGATCTGCGCTGCAGATCATTGAAGCACAGGTGGAAGCGGGAGGGGGGGACCCGAACGCAGGCCTGTTGCTCAGTGAGTTCGAAGTAATGGTACGGAAGGATTTTTCAAGAGTAAAACTCGTCCGACTTACATATTAACCTCGTCGTCGATGTGCTTGATCTGCGCTGCAGATCGTTGGAGCGCGGGTAGCAGCGGGAGGGGGAACCCGAACGCGGGCCTGTTTTGCTCAGTGGGTTCGAAGCAATGGTACGGAGGGATTTTTCATGAGTGAAACTCGTGCGACTTACACAATAACCTCGCCGTCGACGTGCTTGATCTGCACTGCAGATCGTTGAAGCGCGAGTACGAGACGGAGGGAGGGGGGGGACCGAACGCGGGTCTGTTACTCAGTGAGTTCGAAGCAATGGTACGGAAGGATTTTTCATGAGTACAACTCGTCCGACTTACATATTATAACCTCGTCGCCGACGTGTTTGATCAGCGGCACGGATCGTTCGTGCACGGCTAATAGTAAGAACGTGGGGGGGAGGGGAGAGCTAGACGGAGATCTATCGACACTCAGTGAGTTCGAAGCAATAGTACGGAAGGGTTTTTCATGAATAAAACTCGTCCGACTTACATATTATAACCTCGTCGTCGACGTGTTTGATCGGCGGCACGGATCGTTCGTGCACGGCTAATAGTAAGAACGGGGGGGGAGGGGGGAGCTAGACGGAGATCTATCGACACTCAGTGAGTTCGAAGCAATGGTACGGAAGGATTTTTCTAGAGTAAAACTCGTCCAACTTACATATTCTAACCTCGTCGTCGACGTGCTTGATCTGCGCTGCAGATCGTTGAAGCGCGGGTAGGAGCGGGAGGGGGGGGGACCTGAACACAAACCTGTTGCTCAGTGAGTTCGAAGCAATGGTACGGAAGGATTTTTCATGAGTAAGACTTGTCCGACTTACATACTAACCTCGTCGTCAACGTGCTTGACCTGCGGCACGGATCATGCGATAGTAGCAGCGGGGGGTGGGGTAGATGCAGATCTATCGACACTCGGTGAGTTCAAAGCAATGGTATGGACGGAATAAGACTATTCTTGACTTACATGCTGGCCTCAGCGACTTGGGTTGGATCAGTGACAAGGAACCTGGCGGCAACCCCTTGTACTGCATGGGTACAGGCAAGACAGCTATGAGAACCATCTGAGTCGGAGTACAACGCGATGAAAGGGGACGTACCCGTATCACCACTGCAGCGCAGGAAACGAGAGCGACGTACTCGCTCTACGCTGCAGATCGTTGACGCACGGCTACATGGGCGAAAATGGCGTTGACGGGACCGGCTAGTGCGTGAAAATCGATGCGGGCGACCAGTAGGGACAAGGCGGCATAGTCGTCGAGCAGCACGACGGCGCGCAGCGCCATGCTCACCGTTGCCAGTAGCGAGGAAGACGATAAGAGATAAGTACAAACTCCGCTTAGAGTCAGACACTGTCTGACACAGCCCCGCGTCGGAACTATAATTCCGGGAATGCCCGGGTGGTTGATTTTCGACCCGCGTTCCAATAGTACCCCGTACTACGTTTTTACCTTAATTAACATTGTCTATCGTGCTAATAACGCAGTGCTAATAATATATAAAGAAAACCGCATTAAATTTGGCCCATAATCAAGCGAGATACGTTGCTCGTCGTGGGCAACAGCGAGCACGACAGTCCTGACATCGTGGGAAACAGCGGGCACGGGTGACGTGTTGTCGGGAGGCAGCACCGGCGTGTGTTTCGGCAGATTGCGCAACGATTATATAATGCTGCGCCACTATCTATTAGCGTACCGGCTGATCTAATCTTGCCCTATCTACCTCGTAATTTTCTCACCACTAAGTCACTGCTGAGTGCTGCAGCAAGTGCTGCAGCACTGTAGTATTAGATTTCCCCTCTAATTAGTAACGAAGATCGCGTCACATCTTTGTTACTAATATGTAACGTGAATGGTGACACACAGGTGTATCGTATTACGATGAATATACGCATTGTACACAAACGTTACATTCGGTCTCCAGAGCACTTCAACCAATTTCTTGCGTCTCTGAAAAGAGAGACGTTCATCGAAGCGGGCCCCGCTCACTGAATACTCGTCCTTCGCACCAAGACCTATAAAGTATTGGCTAAGGATGTTCGCGTAAACAGGTGAGCGTGTTTTTGACGCGTACTTCAACCCTTTGCAGGCCAACCCACGATCAAGAGACGGAGTCGACCGCAACTTCGCGTCAATGGAACATCCGATGCGGATTAACGACTCACAGGAAACTAGGCAGGCTCCGCAGAGGAAGAAGAGGATACATCACCTGCGTGCGTTTTATTACGGTTTACGTTCCAATGACACTTCTCTCACAATACTGCGTATACCACGGCAGACTTTCTGAACTCCCGGAACTTCGTTAACCACACAAGCCGAGACATGGCGTCGACGTACAGAAACTTCCAAGGGAGACAAGAAGACGTGACGACGAGCACTATGAAACAGGCAGACTGAAGCCGAGAGCGAAGCTGGGTGAGTTTGTCAAGCAACTGACAGTTCCTCCAAACCACATGATCGAACAGCGAAAATGGAGGAGTCGATGCCAAGGGCGGGCTTGCCGTCAGAACCAATAACCTCAGCAGACTAATACAATTGGCGTGGATAAGCACATGTATGTCCCTTCATTACACAAATTTTTAATGCCATCGTATAAATACTTTGTGCAAGATGGCATATATCGAGGAGAAATCAAAGATCTGCAAATGCCCGCCGGATACTTCGGAATCCAAGTCGAAGAATGCCGACGCTCAGGACTAGTTCACGCTCTCAGAGCGGTGGAAGAAAGGCGGGTTGCGAATGAAGGAAGTGTTACCGCCAGTGTGTCCATGCTCACAGCTGTACCCGGGGTGGATCTTGGCATGGAGTAGGTGCTGTCCTGTTGGTGTGTATCCCCAGAAGCATTGACACCCATCACCGGCTATCTTAGCCAATACATAAACAATCGCGGCCTACATACAGCACATCTTGGAACCGTATCCTCCCCCATCCTGTGGATCGAATTGTACTGTTGTTTCTATCAACGGTATGCAGTACTCTCCCTGTGGCACGGGGCTACCAGCTCTTAAATCCCCCTAGATGACCGAAGTAACCGAAACATTGCAGGTGCCGGGCTGGAGGCAGACCTAGACTCTCACCGTGCCTTTGGACTGACTTACGGTACCCCAAGAACCCTTCAGATCACTGTTAGTTCCCATCCCGACGTACACACCGAAACAATGCCAACGAGCAGTACAGTTCCCTCAGCCTTCCTACCAACTCAAAGCAGTTTCTGATTGCCTTGTCGTGACTTGCGTCAGGCGCATAGGAGGGTTTAGTTTAACCTATGAGGACTACCCGTATGCGTGCATCTTAGAAGCTCGCATCGACGGCAGAGGTGGCGAGCACGTTGTTACCAGCTAATGCAACCTTCACAATCTAGGACTGGTTCATTGTAGCTTGCCAGGGCCACTTTGGCTATGTCGGGGGTACCTCGGTGTCTAGCCGAACTTTCGCATCAATCATTTCCACGGTGGACAATACGCGCATCGGTGAGGGGAAGAAGGGGTTCTCTGAATCCATGGTTGTACTCAGCGTGGGTTATGCAGGGTCAATAGGTATCACAACGCGCTATAGTCCGGGATGTGGCAAGGAAGCTTTCAATGCAAGTACATCACAAAAACGAGCATTTTCCCTCTGGACTGATGTCCGTGGAACGCAGGCTTCTACCCGTCGGGATCTGGGTGAGTCGTATGAGGTGTTCCAGCTATATTGGAATCTGGAGTTCACCATTTGGTGCAGTTACTGGGTTCCGGGACATCATGATTGAATCCGAGAAGTTAAGTGAGCCCGCATTGCGGCCTCTCTGATCTAATGTCAAGGCGAGCACTAATTGTGATGGCAGGAACTTCGAAGTGGTTTCTATTGGAACTGTGTTGTGCCGTATACTTATTGAGAGGGCCCAATAATAGCTGTAAGAACTAGCACATGCAGAGTGCTACCTTTGCATCCTCTTCTTAAATCTTTTTATAATCTAGGGATTGTGTTGACTTAGCGCGGCCTACAGTAGCTACCACGAATGAGATCGTCATGAAACTAGACGCTCACTCGTCGGCCTCACAAAATTGTCTGCCCGGCAGAGCCACCGCGTGTCCGTGCGTATTTAGCGCCTTCACCCATGTTCGTTGGATCTTTAAAACAGTATAACGAACTGGCTCGTACAGCCCGCAGACTTACATCCGAAGAGAAATTCGTTTCGTTTAGCTATGTACAGGATGTTACCACAGCCATGTACAAGACATGATGGCGACAATGACCCCAAAGTAGCATAACAGCGGAGAACAACATAAAGACGCAAAACATTCAAGAAAGCGCAGAACGGAAATGTGGCAGGGCAGGCCATATCCATCAACTGTACCACTCTTCATCTCGCTCCATGTCGACTGACGATATCCCTTTGATCGCACTGGTCACATGAGCCTCCCTACCACTCGCAAGGATCAGCCCTTCAATCTTCTCGATAATTTCATCGCGATCCATGATCGTATGCCTGAACAGCCTGATCGACTCATGAACCTCTTCCATCCATGACGATGCATAGTAAGCGTTAAAGGCCAGCTTAATCGCCCTGCGCGTAAGCTTCTTCCCTCCCTCGCCACCCTTGAGTGCGAATAGTATATCCAGCACGTGTGTCAAATCGACAATGTACGCCATAAACTTCTGATGCACGTTCTGCCTAGAAAAATGATTCGTCTTATATCCCAATGATGCATTGTTGTGCCACGTACAGCCGTTGGTAGGACTCACTGACCCATCGGACAAGGGCTAAGCCAGCAACAAAAGGCAAAATCACAATGGCTGTAGTCATGAGAGGGAAGGGTCTACTTCGGATGAATAACTCTCTTGGGTCTCAAAAGCAGGGTTCACGACAGCACTTACCCAGAAAACGTGTCACTCCGAGTGAGGTTGGTAGATGCAGGGGACGACCCGGTTGGTGCATCTACTTTAGCAACCATGTTAACCATCAGATTTTGGAATTCTTCGCTACTGAGGTACTACAAAAAGTGATATGAGCAGGTGACAGTAATTCCCGTAATAACGTAAGAATGCGCACCATAGAAGGGTCATAGAAGTTCCAGACGGAGATAATGTCGGCGTGTATCACACCGAGGCAGTCCAGCATCGTGAACCCCCAAAAGTTTGTGCTAGAAGCCAGCGCCCTCCAATATTCTCTCAAAGAATAAGTGTGCAGATCCGTAACTTTATGCATAGAGACTCACTCTGCTTCCCCACGCTGTATAGGCACTGCTTAGAATATTGCGACACTATAACAATAGAATAGGGCTTACTTGATTGATGATTTGATCTTTACTCCAGGTTCCACTCTTTGAGCTCCAGCGGCCGCAAAAGGCACTGGTGATACCGAATTCGGCTTAGACGTGAAGCTCTCTGTTACCCTCTCATAAGTGAGTTTTGTCAGTTCGTCAAGCCCTCGCTGACGATCGGGCCTCGCTAGTATTGCTCCAGGTCAACAGTAGATAACGATTCGACAAGGAAGACTCACAGCTAACTGCGACGTGTAAAATGGCCTTGTCTTTCAAGCACCTCCGAATTGGCTCGACGCAGTGAGTTTGCAGATACTGCTTCGCCTCCGCTTCAACATCCGCTTCAGGATCCCTGTCGGGTGCCACCTGCACATGCGTTATGAGCCTGTCATATTTTGTGAATACAACAACGGTCGGGACTAAGGGGAATCAGTCTGCTAGGGGTGAGACGAGAGGCTATTTGCTTACTGTTCCGCAAGGCTTCATTCGATTGCTTCAAAAATGTTTCCGCGCCGTCCTCCAGAAGCCGCTCACCATATTGTATAATGGGTACTGGAAAACAAAACCTGTAATATCCAGCCGCCCGTTAGAGCCTTAACATGGCTGTTTCAGAACGAACATACCACACCGCATGAAGTTGATCTTTGATAAGTGGCTCCTTCTTCCTAGCTTCAATGAACGACGTCACAGTATCATAATTGCAACCTTCGCCAGGTTCGAAGCCTTGACTGTCATGCAAGATGAATCGGTCGTTCTGCGGGGAGATCAGCCCATCCTCAATCTTTGCCTTCCCAGGTCTATCATCGACAACGCCCTACGTCACCCGTCAATGGAATCAATAGATGCCAACTGAAGTACTCAACCGTAGTGTTTGTGCCGAAGACTCGGTCTATCAAGGAAGACTTCCCGGCACCCGTCTGCAAGGAAATGGTCTCAATGGCTGCTTGCATGACGGCAATACATACCTTGCCAACCACTAAGATTCGGAAACTATACTCTATAGGTGAGATACATAAGTGTCAAGAATGGGAATTTGGTGCGCACCGAGGGCACTGCGCGATAAGCTCCTCCGTAGTCGGCTTTAATCCCCCAGAGATTGCAGTCAGGGACGAACCAGGATCCTGCACACTCTCCATCAGCACTTATCGAATATTGCCTATCATTTACACACGGTTGATACGGGTTGTGAAGAGACTTCGAGGGTGATATCTACCCTGCCCTTTTTGACTACTGTGTGTTTTTGAGAAGCTGTCCAACACATGACACATGGCTACTTTAAAAACTACCTTGCCTGCCTGATCCGGACTGAACCTCGATAGAGTAGACCTTGACGGTCTCGGTGGGACGAAAGAAACGTGTCTTTCGACGACGTACTTCCAGAGAGACCTGATCAGTTGCAGAAGACCTGTTATGGGAGGTCAAAGACATGAGAATAGTGCTGATGATACACCGAAAGGCAACCGACAATCGTTCATCGAATCGTCCCAAAAACGTGCCTCCTCCCTGCGGAGAGAGGGAGCGTCGTACATCGCCGACTACAACGTTGACACATTCGATGTCCTTTTCGCCCCGTAGCTCGATGTCTGTGCCCAAGCATTTGTTTGTAGATCAGCATCGTAAACACCGGACCAGGTAGTGGCAGATGGTCGTACAAGATAGCTGCCGGGCAGACGAAGTCATGGTAGTGGGCTAAGGGAAGCTCCTGGTGGGAGACCACACGTCGCTTGCAATTAGCGCCTGAGCGCGAGCGCTGAGCAACTGCTTCGTTTCGCTGATCGTGGCCGACCTCGTGTTTTACAGAAGTACATCGCGAGATGGAGTTCGGATGCATCCATGAAGAGGTCTTCTTTGGTCTTGATAGCGATGAAGAGGTCCAGCACGCGTGTGGAGTGGATGAGGTGGACGATGACGTATGGATCAGAAGTGTAAGAGGGCTGGGAGGTACGTCGATCTGAGGACGTGCATGCACGATGTTCAATACCCACATGTGAGCGTCGTCGTCGTAGCTGTATGTAAGAGAATGATGACGACGGTGGCCCATTTGCATTCTTGCCTCCACTCGTTCATCGTTCACGCACACTCAAATAGCCTCCATTTCGTGCCGTTCAGTTATCGTATTACGATGAAATATATTCGCAGTACATAAACTTCAGGTTTGATCTCCAGTGAACACTTCAACCAATTTTCTTGCGGCCCTGAGCAGAAGATGTTCGTCGAAGCGGGCCCGTTCACCGAATACTCGTGGACCTATAAAGTATACACAAACCATGCACTGCGATCTCCTAAATGCTCGGGTTCGTCGTGCTTCGCCACAGAAAGCCTCGTCTTCGCCTTCGCCCGGTTCATCTGCGATAGATATAGCAAATTTAGAGAGGCGAATACGACTTGGCCAATGGACATCACGATGAACGTGATCGTGGCTGCGGTGTATTTAGGAGCAGGTGACAGGTAGCCAAGTAACCAAGTGGCGAGAATGCCACCCAAACTACTTGCAACAAAGACGAAGGCGATGCCACTTGCTCGCCGGAAGTGAGGCGCACTGTTATTGGCGATCCAAGTGAGCGCAACTGGAGCACCAGCATATGCACCGGTCACAGAGAAGAAAAGTGAAGCATATTGGACGTGTTGGGAAGTGGTCGCTGGAATGTCAGGTAAGTAATGATGAGAGGAGCACAGAACATTCAACTGTACCATAGAACATGGAAAATCCTATTATGCACCAGATAGCGAAAAATATTGCCGTGAGACCACGGCAGCCGTATCGATCAGAAATAAACGCTGAAATTATTGAGGCTGGATATCGGCGATACATTGACGTTCAGTAACATTCAACACTGTAGACCAATTTATGCTTACCCAGAAACGCAAGAACGAAAGGAGGGACACTCATGAGCTGTGCCTTATTGCCTGCGTAGCCAAGGCCAGCAACGATTGTTGGTTCAAAGCTGCACATCCAAGGTCAGTCAGGCAGATAGACACTGAGATGCACAGAAACTGACAACGCAAGGCCATACAGCATTGTTCCTGGGTCCGACGTGTAGCACGGGAAGAAGCAAGGACGACAATTGACGCACCACCAAAGAATACGACAACACAGAGCATTAAAACTTGTGGTGAACGAATTGCTCTCCACACCTCTATCCAGTTGAAGACATCCTTATCGTCATCATCGGAAATGGCCTTGCTGCTCCTGAGTTTCGCGACAACATAATATCTCTCCTCCGATGACAGAAAGCGTGCAGTCTCTGGAGACCGAGGCAGAACGAGGAATGAGAAGATACTGAATACGAAGGTGAACAGTCCCTCCTGGAAGCTCCGTGTGTACCATGTTCCGTGAAATGGAAGGGGAGAACATACAAGAATGAATATCCAAGCCCAACCTGGTTTTCCGCCTATTCCGTTCATGTTAGTTATAGCGGCAGCTAGCAAGCCAGAGAAAGCCCCAGTTAATGACCCCGAGGCAAAGTAAGTAGTTATCCTGGAGAAAGACATCATGAACAAAGTCGTTGTGGGTACATGATCCTTAGTCTGACCTTGTTTGCAACCTTTCTCTGGGATAGAAGGAAGAAAGGTAAAGGACGAGTGCTGGGAAGAGGCCACCTGTTACCGGATACGACAATTCGTCAGAGACTTTATGACTTGCACAATTCTCGCTCTACCTTCTGTCAGGCCGAGAAAAAATCGACATAGAAGAAGCCCAGTGTAACTAGTGACGAGTCCTAGGCAGAGTTGCAATTACAGCACAACAATTACGGTGCAAGTATCACGTACCTTGCATTGTAGCAACTATAGCCCATGATGCAGCCATAGCAGGTAAGAAGATATTTGGCCCGACCCGCTGCAAACACAAAGATCAGGACATTGCATGGTCAAAAAGGTGGTCTAACTTTTAAGATCAAGTTTGCAGGTAAATCCATAGCGATGTAGGGGCTACGCGATAAGTTCAATAAGAAATGTCGCAGTTTCCCATGAATGTACTCACACATAAGTGAGTGTCAAAGCCACGGTGTACTGCGACCAGGTCAAACACAGAAATCACTCGATATCAAAAGCTTACTTGGTAGTCTGAGATATTCAATGCTGTCTGCATGCCAGCGACACGTGCATTTCCAATGTTGCTCCTGTCCTAATTGTCCGGGATGCTAATGTGAGTAGGGTTTTGAAGTGTACGACACGCACAGCGAGACGTACGAAGAACGCAAGGAAGTAAAACGCAGTACACATGGGGAGAACCCATCTATCAAGCTTCCTCCAGACAACACCCTCCAGGAAGGCACGATCCTTCTCAAGGAGATCATCCTGGTCGGGTTTTTCGAGGGGGTCCATATGCTCTGGGAACGAGAACCGTTGGTCGCTCAACCTCGTCTCCAGGGTGTTTAAGAAGCTGATAAAATCGAGGTGATCCGGCGGAGGTCAAACTCCAGGCGCCCATAATTCAAGGAGGCTGTTCCACATCAGCTCTTGCGAAGTGTTTCAGCACTTTACATCTGCCGAGCTGGCACAAGGCTTTCATTATGATCCCCGTTGGAGTACACATTTGGACGCGGTATGCTGCCCCCTGCATCAGGGCCTGAGATTCGAAGAGCTGACGCTGTCCCACAGACTGCGATCACGGTTGCCATGCAGACTCGACGGCGGCCGTTCTTATAGTATTCCATCGTTCGTTCGTGGTCTGTACGCACCTGCTCGTCGCTGCTATACATCGAGGCTGGACTGTAGAGCATGGAGCCATCTTGTTTTGATACTTGCCGCGATGGCCCGTATAGTAAGACTTTTTTATGTGTGCACTGAGCTGGAGGGAAATACGAAAAACATGATTAGTAGAACGAGACTTGTCGACGGTTTGTGTCGAGTTGGTAGTAATCGGCTACCATTTACAGCGTAATAGAAGACCAAATAAACTCGAACCCATGCCCCGACGAGCACGCGTCGAGTATGCGTCGGTGAAGTCCTCGCTAGTGCATCTGCCCATCTCTCTCTATGGCCCTCTCGTCGAGAGATCCGTGGTAAGTCGACTCGTTGACACTCGGACACACGTCTAACACGACTCCTGGCAGCGACCACAGAGCCTCGCAGTCCATCTCAAGGGCGATCAGGCCGAAGCCTACGTCGGATGGACTGGAATGGCTTCTGCCTCTTCTTTCGCCCACTTCAACTCGACGGACAGAGCACTCGAGACTGTCGAGATAGACCCCCAATTCGCCACCAGCCTCGGTTTCAGTCAAGGAGACGTCGTACGTCCCCGCTCGCATCTTCACTCACACCGGTTCACATACCCCATCTATGTCAGGTGGAGATCGGCTTGCTGCACGATTTGTCGTATGCTTCGTCCGTCGCAACAGAACCGATCACCCCGGACGACTGGGACATCGTCGTGCGTATCTCCGCTGCGTCCACGACACCGTCTTGAACGCCTTTCAGGAGATACATGCCTCTCACGTGGAGTCTACCCTGCTATCTCAAGTGAGAGTAGCAAAGGTAGGACAGGAGATCGACGTATGGGTGATGGGTCGCACCCGAGTTCGTCTCAAAGTCGGTACGCCCCTCTCATTCGTCGACGGGTCATGCCTCCCACTGAATCGACCAGTCTCTCTCCAACCCTCCACAAAGAGCGACGCAGCACTGCTCACGACAGACACGGAAGTAAGCATAGCGCCAAAGACACATCAAAGTGCAAAGGCAGCCGCGCGCCAGGTACCTACTCAAGATAGCTCGAAACAATCCAAACAGCCGGAGACAGTCCTGCGCTTGCTGCCGTTACGTTTACTCGAAAACATTTCCCCTCCGGATCTGGAATACACTGGTGCTGAACCACTGGCTTACATCCATCCGTACACCTTTTCCATCCTGGCTGGCACGAAATGGCCTTCTGAAGATCAACACGAAGACGAGTTTGTAAAACTGTTTTATCGCTACATGCCACCACCGTCGAATCCACTCGATGCACCGCCAGACGGCGCTAACGCGGAGTTACATGGACGGTCGATAGATGACGTACTCGACGATAAACCAGTAGAGTTTCCCGAAGATCAACTCCTGTTCGTCGGTTGCTCCCATAAGGTTCTAGAAAGCCATGCGTTCTGCCCAGGTGGGTTGCAGGGAGTTGGCGACTGGCACTGGATCCAGTGAGTTGGTCCTTCAAAAACGTAAGATGAAGCTGACCTCCGAAAAGCGTGAGGGCGACTGGAGAGCGGAAATCGACCTCGGATCTCTTTAAAAAGGCTGATCAACCTAAAGAGAGAATGACACCGTGAGTCGCACTTCATCTCATCTGCTCCTTTCCATCGACTTTGTCAGTTCCTCGGGGACCGTGTTATGCGGAGTAGAACAGATGATCAAGGAAGCCACCAACCGGCTACTTGCCAACTATATCATCCACTCCCAAGACGAGGTCGTACGCGGGAGTAAGTCAGCTCGGTAATCGAAGTCGAAGGGGCTCACCCGGAACAGTTTCTGCGATCTTGGTGACTGGTAGACCTGGCGTAGGCAGGACATCCATCGCCCGCGAGATCGCCAGACGTCTTGAAGAAGACACTCGCACTTACGCATGTCAGCATTTGCTTCGGTCGTTTTCTCCGCAGTGCGCTGAACGCAAACCAAGATATTCATTATATCGACTTCAAGCAATACAGTCAGAAACACACGAAGATATTCAAAAAACTGTTCCGTCACCTATATGAGATCGCAGCGTGGCACCGTCCTACGGTTCTCATTTTTGACAACCTGGATAAAATCTTGAGTCCAGAAGTCGAAGTGGGTCATTCGTGTGGCAGTATCGCTTAGAAGCCGACCTCATTTCCCATCTTTCTCTGTGCAGCACGCGGACACATTCCGTTTCCGCATCATCACGGAGTTATTCATAGCTCAGTTCTCGGCCAGCGCTCGCGCGATTCCATTGAACTTTCGTGCCATGGTGATGATTGGAATAGCAGAATCGAAGACGTCGCTGCATCCATTAGTGCATACATTACACATTTTCCAAGAGATCTATCATATCCAGCCACCATCAAAGAATGCTCGCAAAGAGGTTCGTGCGTTTCGACAAGTTTCACTGGTTTGTTCATATCACATACTCCTCCCTTTCTAGATCATGGATAACCTAGTCAAAGCCTGGGCCGCTGAGGCGCCTACGCAAGTGATCGATCCAGATGACCCGCCGAATTATGCCATGATCGCGGTGCACACCGAAGGCTATGCCCCGATCGATTTGCAAACGCTGATGAAGCGGGCTGTACAACGTGCTGCGAGTAGAGCGTTCGAGTTGCATGGACGCGATGCGCCGCAGGTGAGGGGTATGAAGGTGGGGTGAACTGTAGGCATTGACCTATCATCCAGGTGATACTGTCAATGGCAGATTTCACGAAATCCCAGGTGGGCTTCGTGCCGAATGCACTGAAGGACGTGCCGCTTTCAGCGTCGGACGTTGAGTGGGCGGATATCGGGGGTGGGTCTTCATTTTGTATTCCTGCATGGGTGTACATATCTCCACGACAATTTTTCAGGGCTCAAAGAAGCCAAACGTATTCTTCGCGAGACGATGGAGTGGCCAACAAAGTATGCACCTCTGTTCAAGCAGGCACCGCTACGCCTGCGCTCGGGAATTCTCCTGTACGGGTATCCGGGTTGTGGGAAGACGATGCTCGCATCTGCTGTGTCCAAGGAATGCGGTCTCAATTTCATTAGTATCAAAGGACCTGAGTTATTGAATAAATATATCGGTGCAAGCGAGAAGTCGGTAAGTCTGTGTCTATTGGACGTTTTGTCCGCTCTCTCATGCGTGTCTGTAGGTTCGGGACGTGTTCGATAGAGCGTCCGCTGCAAAACCTTGTGTGCTGTTTTTTGACGAGTTCGACTCCATAGCTCCGAAACGGTAAGACGTCCAACGTCTTTTTCTTGACGGTGTGGAGAAAAATGACCGTTTGGCGTTGTTCAGTGGTCATGACAGCACGGGTGTTACCGACCGCGTCGTCAACCAACTCTTGACGGAGATGGATGGCGTGGAGGGGTTAGAGGGAGTGTTTGTGCTCGCTGCGACAAGGTGAGAGATTATCCTCGTTGTACACGAGGGGGAATTCAACAGACATTTTGGGTGGCGGATTAGCCGTCCAGACCTCATTGATGCCGCGCTACTGCGACCCGGTCGCTTGGATAAGTCTGTGCTGTGCGATATGCCCGACGAAGATGATCGCCGGGAAGTGAGGGCTTTTTTTCCATGATATTTTCGTCACCATTTAAGCCATGACGCAGATTCTGGAAGCGGTCAGCCGTAAGGTCACGCTCGATGCTTCGGTCGACTTCAACGAGATCGCGAGAACGACCGAAGGGTTTTCAGGAGCGGATCTTCAGGCACTCCTGTACAATGCCCATCTTCAAGTTGTGCATGCCGCGATTGATGCGTCGCCGACTCTGAGAAGGTCTGGTCAGGGTATAGATGATGTAGAGGAACGAGTTGAGTATGTGACGTTGGGTGGATCGGACGAGCAGAAGACGCTATCGCGAGCGGACGAGTCCCAGATACAGAAAAGGGTAAGCGGACAGACGATTAGGACTCCTGCTTGGTTGACGTGGAGGTATTGCTACAGCTTCGGCAGATTGTGGAGAACCGAAGGGCAGGAGGGCCCGCTGTGGTAAAGGACAAGGGAAAGTCTACAGTCGAAACCAAAAAGGTCAGCTTTTCTCATCGTACATCTGTCGTAAAAACGATTATCTTATTCAGAAAAAGCAGTACGAGATCACGCAAAAGGACTTGTTGGAAGTGCTGAAGACGGCTCGCCCGTCGGTTCCTCGGCATGAGATGGACAGGTTCCGCCGCATGTGCGTAGCTTTCCCTATTTGGTTGATTGCGGGGCATTGTATCGACGTTGGATGATTCAGATTTGAGACCTTCGTGTCTAGTCGCAGTCGGAACAAAAAGGTGTTCCCGTCGCCCGCTGATAGTACTCCAGGGGAGAGCGGCGTCGGGACGAGGGTGACGTTGGGGTGATCCATGATGGATAATGACGTTGCGGCAGTTATTATTTTCTTCCCACTCGTTTTATGTACTAATAACCAGAGATTTGACGATGCGGTATTCCGGTTTCTGTTCTGGTAGACGCGGTATCATTTCTACATGGCACAACGCCGGTTTTGGGGAAAGAAAGCAAGATGGTATGATAATAAGATATACTACTAGCATTTGCGGAGAGACGGCCTGCCCACGATGCAGCCGCGATGCACCCACGAGGCAAGTTTAGCCGGCACGCCGTTCCTTCTGCCGCAGGAGTGTGGGGCAGTACTGTCATGACATATTCTGGGGTCTTTTAATCGGGGACCCCGAAAAGCGGTGTTGGAAGGGTTTATTAACGCCCACGACGAACACAACCTCAGCGGGCTCGGGAACCTTTTTTTTTGTCTTCACAACAGGAGCGGTCATGGGTAGATCCTTCAAGAAAAAATCAAAGCATGCAACTAGAATGGTTACCACACAAAGTATGTTTTTTTTGGTTTGTTTTACTCGTTTTCTTTCTTTGTGGTGCCACGGTGCGATGAATGGATGATGATGACGATCTTAAAACTACTTATCAGCGAGGACGCGCATGACGAGGTCGAAAGGCAGGGTCAGTACCCACGTTCACTTGATATCGCATTTCCAAAGTGGCTCACGTTTTATCCTTGACCGCCACCGCCGAATCATATACAACTACGTATCGTACAATATAACACATGCACACGCACATGCACGACGAATGACAGGCACCATCCGATCCCGAACAGAATACCCAGCAACTGACGGAACAACTCCGTTCGTTGGGGTTGTACGCCGCGCCCACGCTTGGAGATGGCAACTGCCTTTTTCGCGCGTTAAGCGACCAACTGTACGGGTCTCCGTCCCGGCATATGCACCTTCGCAGGGATATCTGTGATTGGATAGAACATCATCGACAGCGGTATGAACCGTTTTGTGAGGATGAGAGAGGGTTGGCCGTGCATTTGGAGTGTATGAGGCGGCAAGGTAGGCTTTCTTTTGGTGTATTGGGGTCGTGTGTGTTGATGGTGCGGGGCTTTTTTGTGTGTTAGGGACATACGGTGGCCATCTCGAACTATCGGCTTTTGCCCATTTTGCAAGGCGGAATGTCAAGGTGATCCAGCCAGGACTGGTATACGTGATCGAATGGAACGCAGGGGAGGATGAAGCCGACACGTCGGCTCGCGGTTTAATGGGTATCCAGGCCACAACAGACGAAACCAGTGATGCACGCGAGACAAGACGACTGCGGAGGCAGCAGAAGCGAGAGGAAGCGTGCGGGGAGGCTGTGCAGGAAGAATCACCAGAGGATACGGTTTACGTGGCGTAGGTGTCGTGTGCACTGTTTTTCTTTTCGGAATTGGCGTATATTAAGCTAAGCGCCGCCGTTTTGAACTTTGCAGGTACCATGATTGGGAGCACTTTTCATCGGTGCGCAACCTGAGAGGGCCACACGCGGGTCTTCCCCACGTATGCGAGTTGCCTGGAGGTGATGCGCCGCCTTCATTGTCGAGTCCCACCAAGAGGAAACCGACTTCGCGAGTCACGTCGAAGTCGGTGGCCAAGACGAGTCCCGTGAAAGGTGCCAAGAGAAGCAGTGCGAAGGTGAAGGCGAAAGAAGTTACCGCGCCGGTTAGCCCTGCACTGATACCACTGCCTGATTCTCGTTCGCCGTCTCCGGAAACGTCAGAATGTTTGACGCAGGTCGAGGTGGATTCGGTACCGCCCATTCCTGTGGTAGTGAACCCCGAGTTGATGTCGTTGCAGTCTGTGCCACTCCGAGTTCACCGTTCGCCCAAGCGATCGTTCGATGAATCGTCTGGATCGTCTCTCTCCGACATAGTAGCAAAACGCACGCGGAGTTCACTTAAACCGTTTTCAAGACCGGACGACGAACAGCGGGATGTTACCGAAATGGAGGACCCGGCGGAAGAGTCTACGCCTGAGTTATCCGCACCTGGTTCGTCGAATTCATCACCATTATCTTCTCCAGCATCTTCCCCTCGTCCTATGACACCGCCCCCTCCGGAGCCCGTGGTGAAACCGCTCACTCGAAGACAACGCAAAGCGCTCGGACTTCCGAAACCGAAGTCGGCGCTGATGGCGAGGAGGGCGTCTGCTATGAGTGCGGGGGTAATTGTCATTCCCGGTGGACGATACACCAAGAAAAGCGGAGGGAATACTAAACCGGCAACGATGGTACGTGTCATGGGGGATGACGAAGAGGGGGGCGTGCAGGATGAGGAATGGAAACTGAACGGAACGGGAAGACTGGATATTCGCGGCTTTCGAGAACTCAGGATATAGCCCGCGCGGCCGACTACTCTCTCCCCTCCCTTCCACGACATTTTACGACCCTTGTGACGATACACCTCCTCCCTCCCGGAATTCCCGACGCTGCATCCATCGTCATCCATGGACCCTCATCGATCACCCATTCAGATCTCCCTGGCATGCTGATACCACTCCAATACCCGCATATCTTTGGCACATATATCTATATCATCATAACCCATCTGGTATGTGGTGCACAACTTATCCATGATGCGTGCGATGGAGTCTTTTTTTTCTTCCTTGGAGTGTTTTCATTTCGTATGTATATTATATTTGTTGTAGTGTTTGACATCCTCTTGTTGTTGCATCGACTAGTTGGACAGTATCACATGGTAGAGTTGTATGTTACCGGAATCAAGTCATGACTGGTAGTCGGGAGCTACTTATAAGACCGTAGTATCAACACCCCAGGGTGACTTGTGACAGCTACTGCGAGCAGGGTGAGGCGTTCCTCCAGGAGCCAGTGCGGATTCGATTCCCAGCCAAACCTTTTCCATCAAAGATCTGCCATAGTGTAGGTATGAAATGTACCAAAAATGTGGTGACGCTTAGCGCGGCACAATGATGAAAGCTTGAAAAAGAAAAGTGTAGTAGTCCACAACTGTAATATCGCGGCAGACACGAAATGATTGAGTAAGAGGGGGAAAAATGCGGGAGCATAGCGCGATGAATACATGTCCAGATATCACGCCACATCAACGCGATCACTCTAGTCGCACTTTGCCCATCAGGTCCCCTAGCTCTTTCTCAAGGACCTCTTCAGCTTCTGCGGTTTGTGTGGCTGGTTTCTCCTCCTCCTCCTTCTCTTCTTCTTCCTCGCCTTCTTCTTCTTCATCCTCTTCCGTGACGAGGAGCCTCCCTCCACGCGCTGTCAGAGCCTCTCGAAGGGTATCGTACACTTCATCATCTTCATCTGCATCGTTGTCTTGGAGATCCAAACGCTTCAAAGCGTAAAGGTGGGTGGAGATAGCGTCAGCCAAGACTGCGATAGACGACGCGTCCAGGTTATTATTTTGTAGCTGTAGGTCGACGAGCTTCGGATTTGATCCGGAAGCGAGTTTCTGTAGGACAGACGGGACCTCTCCGCCATGGGACAGAACGCAATCAGATAAGTTGAATGTATGAAGAGCGGGCAAGCTCGCTAGTACGTCTGCCCATGCATCGACAGCCGACAGGCCCTCGTCGGTGTCGTCCGTGAACGTATTGTCCTGCAAGTCTAAGTATCTGAGATTCGCGTTTTTCTTCAACCCTCTCGCTAGTTCTCGTATGCCGGCCATCCGTATGCCGTTCTGTGGCATGCGGACTTCTTCCAAGGTTCCGTGTTCCTCGAATGCTGCGGCCCACGCGGAAGCCGACCCATTTTCGAGCCTGTTCTGCCCACAAATGACCGTTCGCAAGTTGGATACCTTTCCCTCAGCTTTGGTCAACTTCGCGGATTCGCGAAGGGCGTTTGCGATCCGTACCCCAGCGGCGGGTCCTAGCCCGTTGTTTTTGAGGCGAAGGCTGTGGAAGCGGTTGTGGGAGAGTAAAGGGAGGAGCGGGGCTATGGAACGCTCTCCGAATGCATTATCGCTGAGATCGATGACGGTCAGGGTTTGTTTCGGGAGAAGAGATGTACAGAGGTGGTCGAGTGCGAGTGGGATTTCGGAGATCAGGCGACCAACGAAAATGTTGGAGAGATCGGCGATCTAGGCGTAGTCGCGGTGGTAGCGATAGTTAGTAGGAACTTGGATTAGGAAGAGCGTAGGACGACTTACAGACAGAGACTCTGTCTTGTCGATGAAGGCAGCAAACGCTTTGGAAGCACCGACGCCGATCGTGTTCCCTCCAAGGTATATTTCTTCAATGTACTTGGGATCGTAGCCCTCCAACAGCGGTTCGACGTCCGCTTCTGTCTCGAGTTTCAGAGATTGGCCTCGGATGTCGAATACGCGTGGCTTGGAGGACATCGCTGTTGCAAGTGTGAGATCGGCAAATACGAGACACACTGGTGACTCACCCACTAGCCGGTGTCAGGGGGTCTGTCTGCAAACAGAAAGGGGTCGCGTGTGTCTTTGAACGAGCACTCATCACGCACGCGTTAACCACCCCAGTCGTTGTACGCGACGACGACTCCATTCTCATTTTTAAAAGTGGGATGGACACAAACACACCCCTCATCATCCCACACACGGAGTATCTACGTCGAAAACCGGACTATTATTGGCCGGGAACGCGACACTTGGACACATATGGACGTCTACTGGACCCCCTATTCCGACCAACGTTGAACTTGCGTGCTTTCGTGACGCTCATCCATTCGCGCAAGGAAGCGGAATCCATAAACGTAGATGATCCAGAGAACGACTGTCATACTGGTACTAGGACGGGCGAGAAGCGCCGCCTCGCTGCCTCCGGCACAACTTCGACCGCCCGACCTAATACTCGTAGCGGTCATGGAAAACGCAGGAAGGTATCGAGCGAAAGCACACAAAACGGAGAATATGTTGCTAGAAGCGCATACCCACTCGTTCAGGACCTGTCGACTGCCCCTGCCCCGCCACCTGGGTCCTCCTTTCTGCCTGCGTTTCATTGGGCCGTTGACATCAGCTTCATAAGACAAGCTGACATCGGCGATTACCCTGTGGACGATGTCTCCGCTACAACATCCGAATGGCTCCAGGACGAGGAGGACGTTATTTCCCTGGTCGAATCACTGAGAGAAGGCGACCTCTCCAGCACCATCGTTATGAACTTGGGAAGCTTCCACCCCACCCAATACCGTGGGCAGAATGTGGCTATCACAGGCAGCGGTCGGACAAGTACAGGCGAGATGGCAGTTGATCCATGGCTGTTCCTCTTCCCAAAAGTAGAATGGCCAGACGGTCTCCATTCCGAAGACCTTCACAACTACGGCATCCAAGATTCAAATATCCACGCAGATTTTTTTCTCGGATGCCGTGCTCTGCAAGATATGGGACGCGCCAGAATCGACACTAACCTCGAAATACGCGTTCTTCCCCAAGGCAGCTATGATCCTGCCCTGGACATGCCGTTCCGACTGCGAGCCAAATTCTCTCTTTCGCTCATTGCACCGAGCATATATGAACCCATTCTACCAGACCGTTCACGTCGATCGTCAGGTACGTCGTCGGAGGGCTTGCACAGAAGGATGATCGCGTGCCTCGGTGGCGTCTCTCTCGGCGCATCCTCAAAGCTGCTTGAGAGCGCTAGTGAACACGTGGGAGATGTTACGATACCTTTCTTTCTTAGTGTTCTGCGTCCTGCTCCTCAAGTGACCTCAGGAGTAGGCGACGCATTGCAGCCCGACGCACTAAACCCAACTCTCCTTCCTTTCCAGAGAAACACCGTGGCTTGGATGCTGAGCCGCGAAGGGAAAGAGATGACTTCCGACGGAAAACTCGTATCACGCTCATCACAGTTATTCTCCAAAAACGCGGTGTTACTTTGGGAAAAGATCATAGTTGGCGGGAGGGAACTCTTCTTCAACAGGTTGTCGTGTATGGTCAGAGAAGACCCTCCAGAACCGCATTCCGCTCTTGGTGGGATTCTCGCTGAGGAACCTGGTGCGCGGAACGTCGATCGTGCCGTCAAACCCCTAACTTGATTTTTGTTCAGGACTGGGGAAGACAATCGAGTGCATTGCATTGATGTTGCTGAATCCAGCGCCCGAGAGGAATCCTACTCAGAAACGCTGGGACCCAGAAGCGAAGCTCTATGTGAAAGAAATCAAGGTGCGTTTTTCAAGAACTCGGGTTTGAGAGTGGTTGCCCAAGTGTTTATGTAGACAACCCTCATTATCACACCTCCTTCTCTGGCTCAACAATGGGCAGACGAGCTGGCGACACACGCCCCGTCTCTTAAAGTGCTCGTTTACGAGGGTTGGTCCAAAGTCGGGGTCCCTATTACCGAGGCGGCCGCAGAGGAAGAACGAGAGAAACGTCGTGCTACCACGCTACGTAATAACAGAAAGGCGAAAGGATCAGAGGTCGACGTTCTCGATTGGTGCTCCTACGTCAATCAGTTCGACGTGTGTATCACGACCTACAACGTACTTCGCCTAGATATGGTAGTGGCGCGTGCACCGCCGAAACGTCCACGACGACAAGATGTGTCATACAGCAACTTGGAGCGACCGCGGAGTCCGTTGGTGATGTGTGAATGGTACAGAGTGATCATGGACGAAGTTCAGATGATGGGCGCCGGCAAGTCTGAGTACATATCGTTTGTCTAGTGGCGTATGCAGCAGTTAATCCTTGCTGTAGGGAGATGGTTTCGTTGGTCCCGAGGCTGTCTTCCTTTGCCGTCTCGGGAACTCCTGCTAAGGCTCAGGTCTCCGATCTCATCCGAGTTTTGAGGTACGCTTCATTACGTTGTCGGGTGGATCTTTCTAACCCCTTCGCCGTAGGTTCCTTCGTGTTGACGACGCCGTTGGCTCGACGCAAGGATGGTACCTTTTCCTCAAAAGTGGCTTCAAAGATCAATTCGCTGCCTTTTTCCAGCATTATGCGGTCAGGTATGCTCCAAATGCCTTCAATAATCTGTGTGCTTACTCTAGCTACGAGAACCCTAAAATCCGCCGTCAACGATGAGTTGACTATACCGCAACAGCGGAGGTACCTTGTAAACATAGATCTAGGACCAGTAGAGCGTCAAGTAGCTCCGTCCTTCCGTCTACAGCCCAGGGTCTAATCATGACGGTTTTAGGTATATGACCAAGCACTGGAAGAGTCATTGGCAGAACTCGGTTTGGACGCCCGAGGTGTTGCGACCTACGAAGGGTGGCAGGTTGATGCGGGCGTGTTACGCAACGTCCTCAGACGACTCCGCGGTATATGCACCCATCCTCAGGTTTGCATTTGGCAGTCCCGCGTGGTCAGTTATATTGATAGACATCCTTCGTAGGTCGGGCAACTTCAGCGGCAAGGGGACAAACACGCAAAAACGAGTGTTCTCAAGAGCATGACCGAGGTTTTGGAGGTGGGTAGATGCCGTAGCCTCCCTAGGGACAATTAAGCAATATGACGATTTTCAGGCCATGAGGGAACAGCATTGGCGCTGCCTTATGGACGATCGAAAAGCAAAGGTGCTTCTACCATCCCGTTTTCCCCGCGTTGCAGTCCCGGGACCTTACTCGTCGTAGATACAATCACTGGTCCGCTTAGCGCAACTTCAGCAGCATTGCGAACAAGACCTCGACCGATACCAACGCGCGCTGGATCACCTCCTCGCAGCAGAAAAGGAAGCCGGCGAACTAATTGCGGAGGTCAAGGCAGTCATAGCCCAGCACCACCAAAAGGGGGAAGCGCTCAAAAAGGCAGCTCAGGTACTGCGAGAGTCCCGAAAGCAGAATCTCGCCGATCACTCTCAGCTCCCGGCCTCCCACAAAGGAAAGGACAAAGAAGTCGTACGCGAGCCCTCTCCGCTCAGTGATGATGGAGACGAAGACGAGGTCGAGGACCGTGGTCTCCCGAATACACCTGCGGGTGAAGAACATCGTGCCAAGCGACACGGCCTGCAGCAACGGCTGCGAGAGTGTTACATGGTTTTACACAGAGTCAAGTTCTTGCAGGGAGACGTGCACCATGTACTTGGTCCGTCCTACTCCGAAAAGGAAAACGCTTGTTATAGTGTTGCTGAGACGATGAGAAAGGATCTCCTCAAGTGTCAGTCTCTGAACTGTTTGCTCTCACACTCGCATACTTAATCCGTGATTAGCTGTCGAGGACGGTGCGACCAAGGCCATGCTAAAGCTGCATGTCGTCGAAACTGCTCGTGGAGTGACGGAGCGAGGACTGCTCATTGGATTACCATACTTTACTGGTGGAGGCATCAGGTCGACACATTTGGTGAGTGAGGAGAGGTGCCTCAATTTGGTATCTCATTGACCCATCCGCATAGTTTGATGAAGCCAATGAAATCATCGAAGAACAGCTCAACGAGCAGACGACCTTAATCTGGCAATGGCGCACGAGGATCGTTACGCTACTCACTCAGAAGCTGAGCGATGTCGACGATCAGGTTGATGGAGAAGAGTATGCGCGTACGCTTGACACACAAGGAGAAGCCGAGGTTTACATGCAAGCTTATGCAGCGCTCTTGGCCGACCGTCGAGAAGCCCTTCTTGCCGAGCGCACGTTGCTGGCCGCGCATGAGTCGAGAGAGAAGAAAAAACGACGGACGAATGCAGCGTTGGCTGCACGTGCGCGAGGTGAGGAAGACGATGATTTGGAAATTCCGGACGACATAGAGGTTCAGCCCCAACACGAGGACCTGCACAAGTCATTGAAAGATGAACGCACAGATCTCAGGCTCCTGTCCAATGGGAGAGCTCTCAAGTCCATCCTGGTCGACCTCTCGACGGTGGTGGCTGGTATACGCAATAATGATGACCCGGAGAAGGTCATCGCAGTTGACGGCGTGAAGACGATGCGTGGTTTGATAGCCTCCCAAAGTATAGGGCGTTTATGAGTAGTATTACATTGCTGACACGGATTGCAGCATCCTTGATGGATAGGTTGGACGCCGACCTACAACAAATCCGTAAAACGTTTAACGAACGTATCATGTATGTGTGGAATTGCCTCGTGGGACTGATATCTCACCTGAAACAGGTACTTCCGTCAACTTCAAGACATCTCTGATAGCGTTATAGATGTCGAATGGGAGGGCGATATTCGCGATGCGATGAATACGTGCGACACGGAATGTGGAGATTTGGGACAAAAAATTGCCACCGGCCGTGCGAGACAACGATATCTGGACAATCTAGGGAGGACTGAAGATGGCGGACCCATAGATGAAGATGACAGGACATGCGTTCTATGTAGATGCGATTTTTCGCAGGGTTTTATCACACCGTGGTAAGTCATAGTATCCGCCTTTCATAATCTGCGACGTTGAAGTGAATGGTAGTGCTCATGTATTCTGTGAGGTAAGGCTAGGGCTGACTACATGGTGGAACAACCACTATAACTATTTATTAGGATTGTTTAACTGCATGGCTCGCGCGTAAGAAGGGTGGAGTGTGTCCAGTCTGCCGGTAAGAGTCTGTGGGCAAACTGTGACTGTTACTGAAAGGAATTTTAGTGTCCCCATCCAAATGGATGAACTTCACCGATTCACTCTTCAAGATGAGCGTCCTCCACCCCCCAAACCCGTTTTGGCCAAAGGAGAACTGGTTCCGACATCACGGCGACAGATCGAGTACAACATGATTAGTAGGTTGGGGTTTACCGCCAGCGAGCCTACATACTGACTTTTATAGGCCCATCCTTGTTCCGCGAAATTCAGGAGATAGAGTCAGGAGGAAGTTACGGAAGCAAGATTCAAACGTTAATCAGACACCTCCTGCATATCCAAGTGTCCGATCCCGGCTCCAAAAGCATCGTTTTCTCCGCATGGGCGGATTCGCTTCACAGTGAGAAGAGTCTCACTTTATCTCTGCTCTCGTTTGACCTTCTGTTGGGTACAGTTATCGAACACGCCCTTCGCCATAACGGTACGTTGACATTGTACATGAATATGTCTCGCGGTTCGAGGCACGCCTTCTAGGGATCCCCTCCATACGCCTCGACAAGACACAAGGGAAAGCCAACAGTGCTGCCAAGAAATTCCGTACAGATCCATCTCTTCAGGTGCTTCTCTTGCATGGGTATGTGGTGCTTGAATAGATGCGTCAACTACCTTTACATGACGTTGACACTGCGACAGTGAACGTGACAATGCCGGATTGAACGTCACTTGCGCCTCACGAGTTTTCCTTGTTGAGAGTGTTGTGAACCATGGCTTCGAAGTACAAGGCATGTCTTAGATTTCGGATGCTTCCGCATTGTGGGTGCTCATACCGATGACAGCCATCGCCCGTATCGACAGAATGGGCCAGAAACAGACTACCGAAGGTAGGAGTCTACATTCGATCATCATATTATCATCCACACCTGCCGGGTTCTGACTCTGCTGTTGCAGTGTTTTGCTATTATGCCGAGGGTAGGAGACGGTCATTATCCTGCCTAACAACTAATATTGACATGGAATTTATACATAGATACGGTAGAGAAGAACATTCTAGACTTGGCGGCGAGACAAGGCCTTTCATTGTATACCAAAGGCCAGTCCGCTGGGTCAATCAACGTCGCACGCTTCGCCACAGATGGAAGCAAGAAGCAGATTGAGCTTCCACAGAGAGCTGGAACAGGCAAAAAGGGCCAGGGAACCCAAAAGGGTGACTTTATCTTCAAGTGAGGAACTGTTGCATTTACTACCGTTCCGTACGGAGGAACTAAACGACGGCAAAACAGGATCGATGATATGTTGGCCATCCTATTTCCTCACATGTTCGAAGACATTGAATATCTCATTCCGCCCGACGAGAATCAACTGGAATCTTCGTCATCTTCCACTACTAACTCGCGTTCATCCAGAAGGAGCAGTGTATACATAAACGCAGAGGCAGGGCCCTCCAGGATCCCCTTGTAGAGCTGCTACAGTACCCGGACTATCATAGCAGACTACGCTAAAATTTTACTTGCCCGATTATAATTCATAATTTCGTATTGGGTGGGAAGAAAGAGAAGAAAGAAAGCAAGGGGGAGATGTAGTAATCGAAGGCGGGAACCGTGAGCAGATATGTAATACACGGTGCTCACTCGATGGGACCGTGATAAACAATAGTGATGGAGCGAAAATATATGGAACAAGAAAGGGAAAAAGGGATGCGATTGGAATGCGAGATGTTGGAAATCGAAAGCAGAAGTAGCGATGCGTGATATGCGTGATGCTGGGAAATATTGCTTGGAGTGAACGCATGCATGCACGCGTGCAAAGTTGGATTGGTGCCGGAGCACGAAAGGAGACATGTCGAAAGAACATCGAGAGACGAGATGCGATCAGGGAAGGATGGGATTATAACGTGACTCAGAAAGTCCCGCCGTCCCAGCTCGCACGCTTGCGTTTGTTGTCGCTGGCTTTGCGCAGCTGCAGGTCTTGAGGCGAGACGAAACTCGTTCCTCGGTGATGTGTCATACGCGCACTGCTGAGGCTAGTGTTGACGACCAGCGCCTGGGCCGCTTGTAGTTCATGTGAGACCGCAGAGGAGTATGATGATGAGATCGCAGGTGCAGAGCGGAGCGAGGTATTTGATCGCGCGAGGTCGAGTGCTTGACCTTGCCTCGAGGAGTCGGCAGACCCTGAGTCGCATTCGTGGTTCCCTCCCTCATGCACGTGGTTGTAGTAGTAGTGCAGGTCGAGGAACGGAACGTCGTGGGTATCCGAGTTGGAAGAACGCCACGTATCCCCAGTGGAAGAAGACGCAGCAGCAGTGGTGCTGGTGGTATTAGCGGAGTTCCCGTGCAGATGGTGCGAAGCGGCGTGCACAGGTGGGGGAGAAGTGAGCGTGTCGAAGAACGGCAAAGACCGAGTGGTAGAAATTGGTGGCTGTGAATGTTCGTGAACATGCTGCTGCTGTTGCTGTTGCGATCGCGATTGGCCGTTCAGGCGCACCTCAGACGGTGGGACAGAGATGGAGCGGCCATTGCCATGGCCGTGGTGAGCGTGCGAATGCGACCGCAAGGGACGGGCAGCATCAAGTGGTGTAGCAGGTGGGGTCATATGTGTGAGATCGACGATGTCATCCATGCTGCCGCTGCTCTGCGAAGCGATGCCGAATAGATCTAGGGATGTTGTGACAGTCAGAGACGTCTCCTTATCATCCTTCTGAACTTCGATCTCTGAGACGGCAGATGCAGGGTCGCGTTGGATCTCAACCTGATCATTGAGCGTAATCGACGCCAGCTCGATCTCGTCAATACCAGGGAGTGCCGACGTATGCATCTGGATGGAACGCATGCCAGGGGGTTGCTGCTGCACGCCACCGGACAATCCAAGTCCGGGCGTCCCGAGCCCGCACCCAGGAGCATAATACGTCTGCTGCTGTGGTTGATGAGTACGCGCACCGAAAATGAGGTCGCCGGCATAGTTGGAGTGATGAGTGAAGCCGCGAAAACTATTGGTGGGAAACATCTCCGGATCAGAGAATGTGGAATGGGTATCTCCAACGCCGGCTTCGGAAGAAAAATCATGTGCAAAGGTGGTGGTGGTCGGAAAAAGATCGTAGCGATCCATGACGCCGTGGCTGAGCTGATGAAAGGAAAAGGGTGATGACGGAGTGGGGGAAAGGCCGTCTGCGTAAGAAGCTCCGCTGTTGTAGAACGCGGACGTCTCGAGGCGAGGATTCGCAGAAAACCAGTCTTGTGCACCCCATGCGGATTTTCCGATAGTGGGAACGCGGCGAATGTAAGGTGACGTCGATTGATTAAGAAGATAGTCGGAGGATAGATGAGAAGAAGTCGGAGAACCGGCATTTGCGGACCAGGTGCTGGAATGGACGGGCGTTTCCAGGCCAGACCACGTCGTCTGGGACTGCGATGAGTCCGTCAGCTCTGACAAGGACTGTGTAGCGCTAGGCATATAATCTGGAATGGAGAGAGGTTCAGATAAAGGGTCGATAGTTTCCATGTCCATCTCTGCGAACGGCTCGGAGGAAGATGGAGTGTCGCCAGATGGGGAAGCCTCCGTTGAGATAGGAGGACATTTCAGTAAACCTGCACCGAGGTCGTCTTCACATCCAGAGCTCTCTTCTTCTTCCGAGCAGGTCGCACTCTCTGGCACGCTCTTGGTACCCCCACGAAGTAACCCCTGTCTTGAAGCCCGCTTCTTGCGAGTGGGGCCAATATGGCTTCTGCTCGTGGTGAGCTGATCGTCAGTTGCTGCGCGCACAGGAACGAGCACACCGCCTTCTCTGCGCTTCTTGGATGAATTCCGTGGTTTGTAGCCTGCAGCCTGATACAGTTCAGGAAAGGCGTTCCGAAAGCGGTCACGAAGGTCGGTCGAGCGACGGTTCTGCTCCTGAAAGATGGGGTCTTTGACGATAGCGGCCCACACGGTTCCGTGCTTCTCGTAGCCAGCTTTGAGAGCACGGTCCTCTTCTTCCGTGAATGGACGGCGTTTCTTGCTGCGCGTCTTTTCAAAGATGGAGCGACCATCTGGGAGGGTGGAGCGTACTTTGCTTGACAGATGGGTTTTCGCGTTGGGATAGTGTTCCTTGTACGCGTCGGGGAAGTAGGTTCGAAAGCTAAAACAAACGGCGGTTTAAAACAATGACGATGTGAACGGGATATACAGGGAACATACCGGTCTTTGAGGTCGACCGGGGACCGATTGTCAAATTTAAGACTGGGGTCTTTGAGGATCGCTTTCCAGTTCCCGACGCCCCACTGCACGCACATACGAGTGAGCCAGTGCGAGTATTACACAACTGAGACGCGTACGGTGTTACACCCGGCGACGAGCATCTGAGTTTCCTCTTCGGTCCACTTCTTGCGCGGTTTCTTTTGTTGGATGATGAGACCCGAATCGGGTTCGCAGTGTTCGTCGACGTTGTTGTTGATCTTGCGTACTTTGCCCTTGCGTTCCGGCATGGCGGTGGCAGGCTGCTCGGACGACTTGTGCGACGCCAAGCCGGTATCGTCGCGAAAGTTCCAAGCGGGCACGAGGCGCGGGGAGGATGGCAGTGCGAGCGAGACCCGTCTCTGCTTGAGAGAAGATGAGGAGGAAGATGGGAGGGGGGCAGTGAAGGAAAAAGTGGGTACAGATGGGGGCTTAGTAGTCGTCGTCGTCGACGTCGACTCTGCCATGGCTGCAGGGACTCAGATAATCTCTGGATGCAAAAAAAAAATGCGTTACTGTTATATTTGCTTTGGGATCGGATATGAAGAGCAGTATTGGATTATACTCAATCGAGGCGGGGGCACACACGTTGCCGTGAAATGGTCTGCCTTGATTCCAAAGTATTTTTTTCTGTTTACTGGAAGCCTCGCTGCACGCCGTGTCCGTGGAATTGACTTGCAACGAGGACAAGAAGTGACGGGTACAGGTTTGAGTTGGGTTATGAGCGTCTCCAAATAGGCCCGCCTCAGCCATCACTCACACTATAATATTTAAAGGCTCTAACATCGTGCACACCACGACTACATCCATGCGTATCGACATCGATCACCTACATCATCCATACAAAGCATCCCTGCACGTCATGCCATCATGCCGACACCGACACCTCGGGCGCTATCCGCTTTTCGACATCCCCCAGTTTCTCCATCCACGCACCAAGCCGTGTGGCCAGCTCTCCGATTTGCCCCCGTGACAGCACACGCGGTTGTACCCATGTTATGTGTGCTTTTTGATCTACCTGGTCCATGGAACCCCGTATCAACTTGAGGCTAGCAGCAGGATCGTATAACATATTGATTATCAGTACACGCAGCCAAAACGTCGGTCAGCAAATATTCAGGGGTCGCTCACGTACCTCAGCGCTTTCATGATAAGGTGCTCCACCTCGTCCAGTGGCAGCCGCGTCTCCTCTGCGATGGACTGGAACGACAATGTCCGGTCGTTGGCATTCCGCTTGAAGACAGATTCGATGAGGGCCATCAAACATATCTTCTGTCGGAGGAATGGATAATTCTGTTCTAGAATCGGCTGTTAACACAGGTCATTCCGTCAACGATATGGTTCATTTCTCTCCGGGCAACGGCTCTCCGCACGTCGCCCACGCTCATACACACAGCAATTGCACGTACCTCCTGTGGGAATAGTGGTGCCAAGGCTTCGAATTTGCCAATATTTCCTTCGTTGAATGTGAAGAGCAGCTTCTTGATCCAATCATACTGCGTGTTGTCGAGTGCGTCGAGTATTGGATGCATCAACTAGTGCCGAGAAGAAAAAAAAACCGTCGTCATCATCGGTGCCACCACCCGCAGGGACGGTCATGACGATATGAATGAAAGGGTTTTTCAAATCGTCGGAGCCAACGTACCAATTCACCAAAGTTATAGATAGTATCACCCAGGAAGGCTGATATGCTAAGATCATGGGCACGCAGCAGACATTCATCTCGCGTGAGGTCTGATGCCACATCCACGCATGCCAGATAGAGCAAGGAGTGTTTGTAATACGGTGCATATTCTGCCTTGGCCTGTTGCCTCGTAGCATCAGCAAAAAAAAACAACGCCGTCGCGTCGGAACGTTTTCGACAAATCCTTACCTTGTAATAATCTGCCGCGACGCGGTAATATGCCGCATTGACGGCATTATCCACGCCGTCGAGTTGATCCAATATCTTCCAAGCCGCGTCCATGTCCGTCTTGGTTCCCACAAGATCACCATAAAGCAGTTTGGCATGTGCGATATTGGCAAGGAGAAGGACATGTGCTTCCTTTGATTTTTCGGTATCGATCCGGGAAAGGAGCGAGGTGAGGAATGAAAGCTGTGCTTGCGGGTCTTCGCGGGGAAAGCAAGGCAATGAAATTTCAATTGAAGGAGTAGCATGGCGGAAGATAAGGGTGGACTACTGACTGTCGATTTCTTTCGAGACCTTCGTTGCCATCTCCACCAAACGTTGTTGATTCAGTTTAGATTCAAAGTCTCGCACGAAGTAGTGGAAGACGTCTACGCGGAACGGCTGAGAACGAGGATGATCAAAGAACTCGTACAGCTTCAGCGTAAGCTGGTGCCATAGCCTGCAAGATTGCGGTGAGTATCCGTAGTCTACAGATGACATATATCTGGTACTCGCTTTCTTGTGTACAGGGTGCCGAATGCTTCGAAGAAGGGGTGGAGTTCCGGGGGGGTCGAGGCGAGTGCTTTGGTGATGAACTGGTCCAGCACGAGTTTCGGGGGTGCCTGGGTGTAATCCACGGGCTGCGCAGGAGGCATGGCTGGTGTTTCAGTAAGCTCTGGTAGTGGTTGTGGCCTGGTGTAATGGCTGATGGTTAGTTGACTGCAGACTTGTTGGCATGTGTAACTTACTGCGACGCGCGTCGGTCTGCTGCTTGCAGGTAGCAGCGGTGAAGCGTAGCAGCGAATGTTTGGCTGTGTTTTGCGACGACTTTGAAGAGC
Organism: Pisolithus microcarpus; assembly: GCA_024613185.1. NCBI lineage: Eukaryota > Fungi > Basidiomycota > Agaricomycetes > Boletales > Pisolithaceae > Pisolithus > Pisolithus microcarpus. The sequence continues at coordinate 125,058 of JANFAI010000064.1, read as the reverse complement.
AACAAGACCAAACCGAAAGCACCAGACAACCAAGACATTGGACGACGACGACGACGACGGCGACGGTGACGGACTGGAGTGGGATGGAGTTGGTGGTTGGTCGGTTGGCGAATGGCTGGGGTGGGTGCGTGGCTGTCGCGTGGCCAACAGAAATGTCTCATCAGCTATGCCCGTCGTGGCCAGTTCTCTTCTTTTGCTCGACGCCCATCATCATCTGACCAGCCGCAACCCAGCCTCATTCCTTGTCCACTCTCAGGAGCTCCATTTTACCTTCAACTCCAACAGCCGCTCGTCAGTGACGTCCTTGTCAACTTCCTCGATCTGGATTGTACATATATAACAGGGATCTAGATCGAATACATCATCCTGGCTGCCTCATGCTCCTGGTCAGACAATGCAGGTGAGACAATGTACCCTTTATTCAAAACTCGTCTTTCTCCTTAAGAGGTTCATACCGTGACGACGCAACCCTGTGAATGATTGACTTGACTGGCCTGTCAACGGGATCACGAACCTTTGGCCACAACTTTCAGGGTGTACCCCACGAGGAGAGGGGGGAACTTCGCACGCTCATTACGGTGAAGGCGGGTATTGTAGGTCCACTTCGGCTCTTGGATAGTTTGCCTATAACCTTACGCCTGGTATGTATGTGACTTGCACCATATCGTCGTCAACGCACATTGGCAGAGCAAACGCCATCAGCCCATCACATGAGAGTGTTTCCGCATGCAAACTATGGGATCGCGAAGCACGATATTGATTTGATGTGGGCCAAACCTTGGTATACGCAGTCGAATTCCTGAGGCTCGTTTGTCTAGTGCTGATGGGAACATTAGGCAAAGGCGTACGCCAGAGCAAAGAAGAACATCCTTTTCGGAACGCTCGCCATCCCGAGTACATACTCCAAATCAATATCCTTCTGGATATGAGGTACTACTTTGTTAGACCTGCGCAGCAAAACCTGATATCATCGTTGGTGACTCCCATCCCTGAATGTTGGCGAAGCTCTCTCACTCAAAATAGCTAGCTTCTTTGAGTGATAAGGATGCCAAGCATTGCATTTGAGACAACATTTAATTACCACCCACCAGGGTAGATACACGGTAAACGCGCTCAGGTCTTCCCAGGATGGGCAACGTCCTTCCAAGATCTAGCCTTGTGACGGACGAAAATACAACCAAAACCGCCGGAAGGAGCTGATACATCTCGCAGTGCGCAATCGTCGCATCAACACGTTGCACGCCGCAAAGTGTCAGTGAAGTAGATGTGGAACCACAGGCACTTAATTTCCGACCAAAGCTGCGAGTCGCTGACGAGTGTGGGCCCAAGCACGACGAAGACCTCCGCATCCATACGAATACTCAGCACAGACCAACGGGTTGGTACCTCGGCGTGAGTAAGTGCATATGGTTCTGCTATGGTTACATAAGTAACCGAGGTTTGCCGAAATGCTGTGGTGACATGGACAAGAGGTCTCTACACATGCTTGGCACGAGGTGTACCATGACGCTGCAAAGAATCGAATGTAGGATGTGACTTGCAGACACGGGGCATACCAACTGTTATGCGTGCCTGTCCCGACGGAACGCCGAACATCCGGGGTGAGCTATTTACTCCACCGAGGATTCGATATACATTCTAACGGGCCACACTACCGTCTGCTTGAACTCCTGAACTGACATATCAGTACCCTAATACTTGTTGTTTGTTCGGTAACCTTTCACATACCTTGATTCAAATATGTTATTAAACTTGACACTGCTAGCGGGTGCGGCCCGATTCAGTTTCGACTGGAGCTCCCAGTAGTGTGGCCCTTTGCAGAAGTCAATTCCAGGTACGCAACGCCGTCCCCACCCGACGCGAATGTGTAGATGAGCTGTGCCAATATTATGGTTCGTTGCGGTCGATGCCTCGTGATGGGTCTGGCGACCGGCAGATAGAGGATCAATCGACAGCGACATGCTTCCTAGACTCTCTCAGGTCCTTAGTACGGAATTATGCGAACCCCCTCATGAGTATGCGCCATGTGCTGCAGAAATGGCACCGGCACAATTCGTGAGTATTTTCTCCGTGATGATACGTTCCAGTTTCTCGGGAATGAGTTTGGTTCATCAAAGGTCTCAAGTACGGTTCCGGGGAACGACCATCACTGAATAGTTGTTGGGTGCCGTGTCCAAAGCTTTGAGCGCTTGAGCTTCGAAGCGCTGAATAGCTGACTAATCTCACTGAACAAGCAGGCAAGATTAGATCGCTCTGGCAATGCAGACGGCGACGAGTACCAGTCGACATGCAGACCACAGCAGTTCGCATGGAATTCCGGTCCCTACCTCCTACCTCCTTCCACGTCCGTCCACTACCGGAACTTCATGATTCCCTGTCTCTATGGATAACTCTGGCCAATTTCCCGGCGACATCTTCCTGCTTAGTATGTATGATTTTCTGATCCTAGCCTGATGTTTCATCGAACGCGTCGTCACAGTTACCGTGATTTCTGTAGAAACTGAAGGTTAGGACTGGCCTAGACTTTCTGGTGCCTGCCCACAGTGTCCATTATGGTCCGCCTAAAACGACATCGCGTCTGGCACATCGCGTGCAAGGCGCTCGAGATATAAAAACATGAAAAAGTCCTCGCCATTTCCAACCCAGTCATGCAGATGCACTTCGCGAAGGCATTCATACTCCTTGCCTTTTCCGCATACGTGTGTGCACAACAATCTTGTGCAGCGTGCCCGGACATTGTGAGTGACCTACCCCTTGTTTACGGCTGCTCTGTCGACGACCATACCCATTGCGGGTGAGCGCTCTACTTTCGTTGCATATCCGAGCGGATATGTCTGACATGTAACTTTGTTTAGTTATAACGAGTTTGGCGGTATCGTAACGAGTGGTCCCGTATGCATTTACACCGTGCGCCTCAGCCCGTTCATTTTGTGCGCAACCAAATCTAACGACTGCTTACAGAATGAGGGCTCGCTTATCCCCGCGTACAGTGATCCCGATATCTGCCCAGATAACGTAGGATCAACTTCCAACTGCATCCCCTGTATTTCTTTTTAGCCTTACAGCAGGCTGTGTATTATTCGATTTACTAAGCACCTGTTGCTTCTTGGCGGCCAACCATATCACTTCAGGTAGATTTCTTCAGGTGCGACGACGTTTGCTCAACAATCCAGTGGGTCACAACGCAGCAAGTGAACACACAAGTAGCTGGCTTCAATACGGGTTGTTACGGCTCACATCGGCTTCCCCGACTCACGTGTACCCCTGTTGCACACAGACGGGTAGGGTCGACTGCGTGTCACCCAACATCAATTGGTCGAGCCTCGGCATCGTCATCGCAGACAAATAAATACCTGAAGTAGGCGCACAATCAACCATTTTATGACTGTCAAAGCCTAGCCTCTGAATCCATCAGCATCGGTTCGAGTGCTAGGAGTTAGTCACTAGCTGGCATCAAAGTTGGAATGGAGGACTCGGAGAAATTCGGTATGTGGTAGCTCGCCGCTGTGTCGTACAGTCGTCTCAGTTTGTCTTGAGTCGGATCGTTTCTTCTGGCTAAATCTACCACAAGTTCGTTCTCTACACCAAAAGACGGCTTTCAGATCCTGCCCGGTGGTTGCCGAGTTCGTCTTCACTTTTGCCACGTCTAGAGGCTAGATTCCGAGGCCAGCTTTTTCAGACTGCCTCGCCACATCAATGTCCACCGTACTGGCTAGTCAGGGGCTGGTGTCCATAAGTTCCACATCGGCACAGCATATAATTAGCAGAAAACACCCGCACGTTAAAAACGCACCTTGGCATTCCCAAAGTACATTCGACGGGAGACACAGGAAGATTGCCAGGTATTAAAGGGGGGGGGGGGAATGCTGTTGTAACGCGCTTGCGATGCTGGTAATCCATCGGGGATGTTACCATGTTTCTCACACAGAACCTCTGACGGTACAGTCACCAGTGCTGCTGTAGAACCTCTGAAGGTCGCGGTTCAAGCCCAGTGAAAACTGGACATCACCGGGTGTGACCCAATGTGACGGATTATGAATTTGAGAGTGGCTGTGAACGTAAGACATATCTCGACATATTTCACTACGAAACCTTTACAAATATCATATTTGCGACATTTCGGGGCAGAGTCCTGTGTGACGCCATGCTATAACTTTGCATTAAAAGATAAAATATCATATCTGTTGATATATTTCTACTAGACGTTCTTGTTGTACAATATTCTCAGTTGTTGCGATATATGATCTTTGCGAGTGGTTACGCATTTTACAGAATATGTTCTGATGTGATGAAATCTTATTCCATTCTATGCGTTCCAGAATCGGTAATATACAGCACCGGACAGCTAATAGCAGGCTTGCCACTATTAGCGTACTCTAATTGAACGGCCAGAGAGTGAATATTGCGAGTGAGAACGTGCAGCGTACAGATGAATTCCTAATGGAATGCCGGGAGGAGGTATGAAACGAGCAGTGCATGATTCGAAGCGTCCAAGAAGGTGCACGAGAGTCCAAATGATAGTGCGAGAGGAGTGGGGGTATGAGTGATCGGGCGACCGTGCAAGAGAGTTCTTGAATTTAGTAGAGAGTACCGTTGCAGATGCTTTTCGTATCCCAATTCTTGTTTGCGACCTAGGCGAGAAAAACGATTAGAGTTGCGCTACTTTTAAATGAGAACTTACTAGAGCCGCAGCCTCATCGTCATACCCCCGCAACAAATAAGCACCATACGTATTGAGGAATCGATGAACATACCTTTTGTTGTACGGCAGTCAAGCCATTGTAGTACTTCTGAAACTCCTCTGTCGATCCGCTTGACTGCACTTGCTTGCGCCAGCGGTGAGCGCATAGGTTGCTGGGAAGCGGGGACGAATAAAGAGCATATTAACGCTAACCCAGTAGACGTACCGTCCGTTCTTAGTTGGACCTGGGCGCATCTTCGCCTTTCCACTGCCCTTGCTAGACTTGCAGACTGAATCTACCTTGCTGTTGTCGGCCATAGCAGACACTGTCGTAGCTGGCAGGACGGCATCAGCTAATTTGGCAACAGGCCCTGCGCTCGACTGTGTCTCGATTGCTACAGCGGGCTTTTGAGAGGTATCGTGAGGGGGAAGTGGAGGCATCTCTCGCACTTTGTGAGCGGCGAGTGCAAGTGCAGCACTAGGCCATACTAATATCAGTGCAGATACTATAGTATTGAAAGTACTTACAGTGGGTTTATGGTGATCTTGCTGGCAGTGGCAGCAGTGTCTGAGTCGCACTGCGCAATGCTCTCCTCCGTGCATGGGCTATCATGGAACAGAAAGGGACCCTGGTTATCGTCAGTACTGTCAGCCGGTGACGGCTCGTGCATCGTCGGTGGAAGACCCTTAGTAGACACTTCAGAAGGCGAAAGGGATGTATCGGAGGGGGGTGGCGATGGCAAAGCTGCTGGACTCGCAGATAGAGTCATGCCTTGGATGCGGAAGTTGGCTCCATTGACATGAACGTATGAGGCACGTACCCTTAAGTTTCTTGTCCGGTGCCTCTGTCTTGAAGACATGCTGCATGGCTTTCCATTTCATGCCGACCTCTCCAGTGCCGTCATCGTTCTCGTCCTCGTCGTCCTCGTCGTCATCCTCGGTCTTCAGTTCCTTGCCTTTCTTTAGCTTCCACCTGCCGTTGTCATCCAGATGTACCTTCCTCCAGGCAGGGTAGGTTGTGCTGGCCAGGTAGTCGAGTTTCCAACCATTAGTAGCGAATCTAAACATTGGGTATGCGTTTTCCATGAGGTCGTGAATGAATTTGTGACCGCTTGCAGAGAGTCTTCCCCACGATGTCGGTGCAAGCTGCCGGTTTACGAGCTCGGCCCAACCTCCCCGGAGAAGCTTTCGCATCGCTTTGCCTGTCTTGGGAGATGGCGGATTTCCATCTTCGTCCTCGAGGTATCCTAGAGTCCCTCGCTTACTCTTTAGTCCCTCAGGGGACTCGAGGTATCTCTCCCAGTCTTCTCGGTCCCAAAACCGGATTAACGGGCTCGTCTCCCGAGTGGGATGTGGTTCCTGCTGTTGTGAAGACATGGAAACCTGAGGAAATGACGCGCCCGTAAACTGGCAAGGGTCCACATTGCGTAAACCAATGGCACCTGCCAGGCACTGGAATGCCGTCCTGTAATATCAAGCAGTAAATGCTAGTTAGTTCGTGATAAAGCTATATTCACCTGAGGGTCGTGTTCTCGACTGTAAGTTTCATTACCTCCCCATCGAGACACCTTATTCGCTCTTGTAGAACGTTGGATTGCTTCATTTCGTGACTATATGCGCCCTAAAACCAATGCTGCGATAAGCTAAGATTGTGAAAGAGGGGTCTTACGTTCATAAACGTGCCGGGAAATGAGGTCATCGACATGTCATTTGCCTGGGAGAAATTCACGTTGGAGACATGCGGCAAGGTGAAAGGCTGTTGGAACGCAGGATTTGTGGGCGATGGAGTCTTCAGAAGTAAGGATCCAGTTGGCTCGTTCGATGTCAACAACGCCGACATCATCATAACTGGCGTTGCTGTCGAGGACAGGGGGTAGAAGTAAGGTAGTAGAGTAGGAAGTATTTTCTAGGTCGGTTCCTACTCAGCATATTCCGATGTGCCAACTTAAATTAACGTGTCAATACACGGACTTTTTTCGCTTAAGTCCATATGTCGTCGACACCAAGTACACCGAGTACTACTACACGCGTTCTCAATGTGGTAAACGACGTTATATATGTCGAGGTTGCTGGCTCCCTCTCTAAGTGGGACACCCACTGTTTTTCGGTCAATATTCTGTCGCCTGGCGTCAAAAAAGTCGTGCTCCGTCTTAAGAACACTGTCGATAACTCGTAAGTATCATTTCTTATGGCTCAGAACGCTGACACCATTGGCTGCAGTCTCCCCGTTGATAGGAAGTGCACGCTTGAAGGAGAAGCTTTGGAGGAGGTTGAGGCAGCTAGCACCAGGCTCGAAGATGCTCATGCAGCTTTGTGGAAGGCATACGAAGGAACTATTGGCATCCAAGATGCGTTTACCAGGGTGGTCGATGCGAGCGGCAGATTGGATGCTGTCCGTAACAAGCTGTCTGTTCTCAGAGATGCTAAAGAGTCCAATGGGATGGTACCTATCAAGGCTGAGGATGTCGGCTGCAAGCCCCACTTGGAGCTTGGATTGGATGGCGAGGATTCACGGTACGTTCTCTACGACCTCATAGGACTTTCTCTTTGTTTCACCTACTACAGATTTGAGTCTACTTCCGTCTCCCCGTGTAGAATACTCTCCCGCCATACGGGAAATCCGAACCCAGATGCAGGTAGTCCGAACAAGCCATGGGCCTATCGCGTCATTCCGTTCGAGCCCTCTGATATCCCTACACAGCTTGCGAAGAGGAATGCAAAAAGGCAGGCACCGATTGACACGTCCCCGGGTCGCATCCCCAAGCATGCAAAGCTGGAGTCTTAGGCCGTCTCATTTCTTGCACAATTCTATTCAATACTTGCACATCCATACCTTTTCATTGTTGATGTCGACTCATCGTATCGCATGTTCTTGTTACACTTCTTCGCCGCTGTCCCATTATCTTGTCGCACGTATACCATTGACGCAGTCTGTAATACTCTAGTATAATTACTCGATGTCTGCGTCCTGATCATCCTCCTCCTGATAAACGCTGTACGGTATTCCTATTTGTGAAATATCAAGTCCCGGCTTTTCCATTAAAAAAAAGCGGTCTTCAGTGATACCGGATGGGAGTCGAACACGATGTGGTATCATGCCAACCACGCTCTTGATTAACTTGACATGCACGACAGCAAATTCATCCGCAAGTTTTGAGGACATGAGTGTATGAGATGACATCTTCAGAAGCGATTCGTCGGGGAGGGAATAGAGACGGATGAGAGCGATATCTTCAAATCGCCACACTTCATCGGCACCTTCAGTCACGTCCATAGCGAGTCTGGTGAAGTATTGCACTTCTCCGAATCGTTCCCATGCACCATAAATAAACTAGATGATCATTAGCATCTTGCGGTACGAGCGATCTTATATCTACCTTCACATTTCTTGAAATGCGAACTTGTGTGACTGGTTTGAGCCTTTCTCGCCACAGAGATCGGGCGATCTGTCCATTAGGAAGGCGCAGTCGTGCCCATCGTTTGAAGCGGTGAATAGGCTGACCGTGACCTATGAACTCACTGATGATGCGTGCTTCTTCTCCAGTCAGGAGCCAGGGCCGCTTGTCTCGTTTCCGTAGTAAGACATATCCTTCTCCTAAATTGACGGAGCCCGTGGGATCGCCCTTGATCCTATCGTCGAGTTCGGGCATAGTTGCGAGTAGCGCGTTGACCTGGTAATGTCATTAGTACGGAATGTCAATGGAGGGAAATACAACCATGATGCAACTTACCCTGCACCGCCACACCCCTTCTTCAGCAAGGTTTTCGTATGGTTTTGACGGCTGCCGAATTTCTTGGCCAAGGTTCCCTATTGTGCGCTCCATTGTCCACTGTGCATAGCAAATCGGGGGGCCCTTGTGCATCGCCTCAGTAACGAGGTGGAGAACCTGATGAATGCATGGGCGAACGAAGTGAAGTCGGTCTTGCCTAAGTTGATAGTATATAAATTCAAACTCGTGGCCCCAAGAGCAAAGGAGAACATAAGCGTGCTCGAGGTCTTGCTTGTTGATGGCGTGCTGAGACATGATTTGAATACCACGAACAAGCTTGCAAAAGTTCAGCCAATAGCGCTCCGGAAGGATGTCGTGTAGGAGGGCGGGGGCGAGGCAGAATATGTAGAGGTGGAATTCCCAGGTCTTGTAGTCCGTATTAATTTTGTCGGCGATATTGCGTGGTTTGCGGTCGAAAGAACCGGGGATGGACGTGCCCGCATCCTCGACGGCTTGTCCATGTGAGGTCCAAACGTCTTCATCGCGGAAGACCGCCCAATCCCATGAATCTTTGTCGTCCGAGTTACTGCATTCCATCGTGCCGCGCCAGAGTGAGATAAGAAGATCCGAAAGATTACCGGCGAGGTGCATGAGGTCCATAGTCATGCACAGTGGTACTCCGAGTGATCGAGACGGCTTGAGCCCGAGGAGTAGAGGCAGCTTGGTAATGCCGGTTTCCGTCTTACGAGCATCCCATTGTCGCTGGCTAGGGGCGCTAACGAGTCGCAGGAGGTTGTGAGCATAATCACCAGAGCCCCCAAGGGGAAGCTCAAAAACGTCGACATCGGGGTGGTCACTGCCTGGAGCACAGTTGCCGCGTGGTCTCAAAAGTGCAGGGTAGTAGTGTGTCCCATGAAACTTGCGTCTGCCCGGCGTTGGACAGTAAACTCGACAGCCGTTCTTTCCACTATGTCCAACCATCCCATCCCAACAGACCAGACCCGGACCATCAGCTGTGGTGAAGAGGAGATAGAGGTCAGATGAAAAAACACGGTCTTGAGAAGCGTCCCAGATGCGCAGGCCTTCGCATTGAAGGGCTGCGACATGATGAAGGCCTACAATAGGAACGAGTCGATGTTTTTAGGTTTGTTGGGACCCGGTATAAATCCACCTGGGCAGACGTGGACTTTCTTGTACCGCTTGTCCGGGGCTAAATTAAGAATAATCCATATGTACAGCCAGCAGTCAGACTGCTTGCTCTCATACAGCTGTGCACCGTCGAGTGAGACCATTAGGACAATATCATCCTCCTTGATGTCGCCAGCGAGAATGGCTCCAAGGTAATCCCACCCTGCGGCGATATCGTCGACTAAAGATATAGATCCGGTCTCTTGAAGCTCTGCGATGATTTTCTGTGTGTGCTCGTGTAGGTAGCGCATGTTACGTGCTTGTTCTGGATCGCGGTAGAATGCCTGGAGTTGTGGGCCTAGAGGAACGGTGGTGAATCGCTTGGCAGGTACCTTCCCCTGGCCATTGGTACCCTGTAGGCGTGCTTGGTTCCAGCGCGAAGCTCCGCATAGCGAACATTCCTCGAGATTAGCATAGGGACCTGTGAATGCCGCACAGCTATTCGGGCACATGTCATGCTGAATCTTCTCGACACCAGTCAGAGATGCGATGAGATTCTCGACCCTGTGAAAGGAGAGTATGTCGTCAACACCTTGGGCGCCTGGGAAGTTCTGGCTGGTAGATCAGCATATTTTTTGATAAGCATCCTGGGAAGAATGCTCGGTGGCGAGGTATATAGAAATGCTGTGACAGTGACCGGGATTGTCAATAAGAAGGGGTAGACGAGGGGGGTTACGGAGACGTTCCAAGGCCAGTGGGCCGAGCTTCGCAACTGGGTCTTCCAAGGCAGCATCTGCAAGAGCTGAGACGAACTCCATCGTCTCTTTCAGCTTGGGAAGGACAACACGTTCACGCAGATCTTTGATGTCAATATAGGGCCGAGCACGCCGCTGATATGCAATCTGGCGGATTTCTGGTAGGGACCGGTTCACGCGATTAGGAAGGGGAGGAGTCTGATGCGTTTCCAGCTCCTCTCGTGGAGGAGGGGAGTGGGGAGGAGAAGGTGGGGGGGAGGAGGAAGGTGCGTTGGAAGTATCATTATCTTCAACTATCGGGTCTGGATGAATCTGAAAGACAGCTGCATTGGACGGTTGTCGAATCAAAAGTTCAAAGAAGACGTGCCTGGGGGTTGTGAATATCCAGATTATCTTGATCTGGATGTGATGGTTCAGTGAACGCAGATTCATGAATATCTGTCTGGGAATGCAATCGCATACATCGTCAGTACACAGAAGAACCAAAAAAAAACAAAAACAAAATGACCTGTCCCCCAGAATCAGTCTCAGTTTGATATTGGACATCGACGGACTGCTGTACACGAGCGCGCTTTCGCCGTCCTACATATTCATTCGGGTCCTGGTCCTCTCTTGCCCGCTTGGCAAGTCCTCGGCGCGCCTCAGCTCTGCGAATGCTGGGGGGTACCTGATCCGGCAGCGAAGAAGAACCAGGAACAGGAGGAAGACTTGCCACACATTCGCCCAAAAGCCTAGCGGTGCATATTTTCTGGCGCTCTTCTTCTGAGCCTGCACTGGCGAGATGTAGGTGCCATGCTGTGTGAGAGACCCTGTGGAGCCGGCCGAAGCCATGCTTGGTGCAAACGCAGTCGTATTGTCGTCCAGGAGGCTGCGAGAGGAGTTGCAATTGCATGGTCGTAGAGGTAGTGCATTTGCTTTGCATTGCAAACGTGCAATACAATGCAACGCTTTGCGCTGCCGAGCTTGACATTGGGAGGATCACACAAGCAAACATAAAGCAAAGCGTTGCAAAGGCTTACATCTGAGATTTGCTAATAACTGATAACATCTGATTATAGTCCTAGTAAGGAAATTAACATCTCACGACCTGTGGTCACACCCGGTAATGTCCAGTTTTCACTGGGGTTCAAGTTTTAACGCGGCGTGATTTCGGACACGGAATGTGAAGAATGGCTCGGAGCATTACAGACGATCGATCTGTATTCTGAAGGTAACCCAATACCACCCACATTTTGCTTACCTTCAACGGCTCTTCAGCTTACTTACCTCGTGTCAGATAGATGTCATTGTGCATGTCAGCAGATACGTCAATCTCTGAGCGATTGCATGCAAGGTATACAACGCGAGGCGGTACAGTGGAACCCTTGCATCATCGTCGCTTTCCACCTTTCCCACCTTTCCTCTGCTGTATCGTTGATCCGCTGTTATTGGATTGCGATTTGGCGCCCGACGTAGATGCTTTCGTCTTCTCGTCAGCAGTCAACAAGGTAGATAACCTGAGTTCCGATAGGTTAATACGTTTGGAAAGGTCCGTCGAAATGGTGGCGTACCCAGACTTAAAGTCACCGTCCTGCATGGAGCTCTGTACACTCGCTACCTTCACCTGCTGATTCTTGAATTCTTCAAGGCTCTGAGGGTCCAAATTTTTCTACGAAACAGTATTGCGTGAGGGTAAAAAGGCGGCAGGCGAGCGAAACGTACCATAATATAAGGCGTGGCCAACATCATGCCCGCAGTCAACAACATGAGTATCATCATAGGGTTCTGGAACATGCCCAGCAAGCTGAATGATTCGTGTGGTTTGAAGTAGCTGTTCCTGCTACGCGGACTCAGAACGACAGGGTATGACAACGCTACCGCCGAAGAGGATAACAATGGTGTCCCAAAGACATAGGTCTTGATTTCAGGTTTGGGGGACGCATCCGATATATTGACGCGAAGCTACAGGAATAAGGGGATCAGTAGCATTCCTGCATCGATAAATGGCCGACCATACCTGTTCAAAAGTATAATCATGCGAGAGTACGGATAGAACATAGACTCCGGGGTTGATGTCCGGGCTTAGGTCGTCCAACAAAATCAATGCAACATCCTACTCGTGGACAAGGAGGGAGACGGACATGGAGAAGTTACCACTTCGCGTTACTCTACCCGAGTATCCACCGGAATCCAGCAGGACTGTAGCTGCACCAAGCTCTTCATAACCTTATTCTTCCAATATCAAGGCATGTCGTTAGGAGGACACGCATCACTCACTTGGACACACGTCATTCCACTGCACGAATCCTAGCAGGTCGACAGCAAATGAAGTACTGGAGAGTTCAGCGTTCATCCAACCTCCTCTAACTGCGAACCTACTGCGCAAGTGCCAAAAGAAGGGTAAAAAGTGACGACGGCCTCATCGTATTGAATTACGAGCTTATTAGTATCAGCGGCCAGTGGTTGGCGGGAGAGGTAGGTGACAAACACGACCAAATAGGGCCTGTCTGAATACGAACGAACATATACCAATTCACAGTGTCCAGTTTTCCCTGGGATTGACAGCCGGAACACCTTGGTGACTGATATCTTCAAACTCCGGTTCACAGATGATCGGGGATGCTCAGTTACGAATCCGGGTAGTGTATGGAGTGAGTGGATTACAACGTCCTACATTTCCTGGCGACACTCGGACTGGAATACGCGTCCGAATATGACACGATTGCATCGTGGAGAGGTCATGTCTAAAACTGTGGCTTCTGGATGGTTGTCGATTCAAATCTCATTTTCCCGCATGCGCAGTCAGTGACCTCACAGCGAAGTCACTTCGTCAAGCATGTGCATTTGATGCTAGCTGTCATGTCTTGTAAATTGTCAACGTCAAAAAACATTGTTCAGATTACAAATGAGAATGAGACACATTGCAAGACAAAGAATCGATACGATACTAAGCTGATGATGGGAACCTCAAAGACCACCACGGAGACGGAGGACAAGGTGCAAGGTACTCTCCTTCTGAATATTATAGTCAGAAAGGGTACGGCCGTCCTCAAGTTGCTTTCCAGCGAAGATGAGGCGCTGCTGGTCTGGAGGAATACCCTCCTTGTCCTGGATCTTCGCCTTCATGTTGTCAATGGTGTCCGAAGACTCCACTTCCAACGTAATCGTTTTCCCGGTTAGCGTCTTGACAAAGATCTGCATGCCACCACGGAGGCGAAGGACTAATATCAGCAGGTCAGCGTATGTACAACACAAGAAACGGAGATGCATACCAAGGTGGAGTGTCGATTCCTTCTGGATATTGTAGTCAGAGAGCGTCCGGCCATCCTCCAACTGCTTGCCGGCAAAGATCAAACGCTGCTGGCCAGGAGGAATGCCTTCCTCGTCCTGAATCTTTGCCTTAACATTGTCGATAGTGTCGGAAGACTCGACCTCGAGGGTGATGGTCTTCCCGGTAAGCGTCTTCACGAAACGAGGTGAAGCGTAAACTCCTTCTGAATGTTGTAGTCGGACAGCGTGCGACCATCCTCAAGCTGCTTCCCGGCGAATATAAGGCGTTGTTGGTCGGGAGGAATGCCCTCCTTATCCTGAATCTTTGCCTTCACGTTGTCGATGGTGTCGGATGATTCGGCCTCAAGGGTAATCGTCTTACCCGTAAGGGTCTTGACGAAGATCTGCATGCCACCACGGAGGCGGAGGACGAGATGGAGCGTGGACTCCTTCTGAATGTTGTAATCCGAGAGAGTTCGACCATCCTCCAGCTGTTTACCAGCAAAGATGAGACGTTGTTGGTCCGGAGGAATACTGTGACACGTCAGCACTTGCATTCCCGTATAGAGCAAATGATGGTACCCACCCTTCCTTGTCCTGGATCTTGGCCTTGACGTTGTCGATGGTGTCGGAGGACTCCACCTCGAGGGTGATGGTCTTGCCGGTAAGCGTCTTGACAAAAATCTGCATGCTGCGCGAGTTTCTTTAAGAACATGATACACCGTCAATGAGTCTGACGATCGCCTACATGAAGCTTGAGCGTTGCGGTGAACACGAAGGAAAGAAGGAAAGAAGGAGAGACATTATATGTAGCAGACGAGATGGCGGAGATCGAAAGGCGGATGACTTAGCGGGGCGTATCAACACAGGCGACTGTCGGAAACGGAGCACGGGCCGTCGGGACAACTCCCGCTCTGTCGCTGTCGTCCATCTGCCATGACGGTAACTATCCTGGCATCTACCTTCACCTGCTGATTTGAGATCCGGGATACAGCTTGGGTCTCACACCCACTACTCTGAAATGTTCAACTCGAGGACCCCCGAATACGCGTCTTATCACTGGCGCGAGAAATTCTGTTCCAAGACATTGAGCATGGGAAGGACATTCTAGCAAGTAAGGGATACATGAGATTTCTTGATGGTTCCAGGCGTTTCCGATGACAGCTTCGACTCCATCTCGATCGACAGCTGCTGCATCGATGAGTCTGAGCGGCGCTGAACTTTCAGGAGTAATAATCTATGTACCCAGTGGCACAAGAACTCTGCGTTGTGCTATGCTTATCTGGACGACGTAGATGATCCTGCCGTTGCTCATGATTGAGCATGGTCTTCTGCTCTCGTCCGCAATGAATGGTTCACTCGTGGGTGGACCCTTCGAGAACTCGCTGCACCACGACACATCCAGTTCTGCACTCGAGACTGGCATCTCATAGGTAGCACAGTATCCCCTCGCTCATGCTCTGACGATCGTTACCCGCATACCGATCCCAGTCTTACGCTATGGATTGTCCTCACTACGTCTCAGTATTGCCCAAATTATGCCATGGGCCGCCAATCGTGTCGGCACCACGCATGTAGAAGACCAGGCTTATCCTCTGATAGGTTTGTTCGGCGTGTTCATGCCTGTCTTATATGGCGAAGGGAGGCATGCACTCAGACGACTTCGACTAGAAATCATGCGGACGTCCAGCGATCGGAGCATCTTTGCTTAGGACAAACAACGAGTCACTGGTGGCATGCCGCAGACTCACCAAGCTTTTTCACGGGCTTGAGTGACGTCAGGACGACGGACCCAGAGCAGTTCGTGCAGTGATGTGTGTCTGACGGTGAGAGCCCCGACCAGTCACACACCTTGGCCAATAGTGGCATTTGAATCTACCTTGCGACCATCCCTTTTGTCATCCCCCAGTATTCTTTTAACCAGTATATCCAGGCATCACTCGCGTGCGGTCACTCATAATCCGATGAACCCCTGAAAATCAATCACTCTTACATTTAAATGGTCGATATGAACGGGTGTTGGGGAACTCAGAAGATACCATTCTTGGCAAGCTGCAGCTCGAAGTCCTTAACCTTGCCTACGAGGGGAATGGTGAAGAAACTGGCCCCACTCAGGACTACTCAGAACGCAACCTCGAAATTCACTCAACGAATACCTCGTCCCGTGGCTTCGTCTGATGCTGTGTCATTCCCGGGGAGGCTATCTGGGCGGGTCAGCCACTCCGCATGTGCAGTAGTGGGGCTAGTGTTGCATGGTATACCGTGATAACATATGTGAGCGACATACTTGATGCCTCTTTCCAATTGGTCGTCGGGTAGTCGGCTCCTCTATAAGTCAGCGACTCATCCGCCATACCCACATACCCGGGACTACGTTGGACGTTGTTCTACTTTGCGATAAAATCAACCGCCTAAGTCATTATGCCGTCAAAGTCGATTTTGCAGCATGTCCTGGCAGCTGCTCAGCCGATCCAAAGATGCGTCAGATAGTGGAAGTCGGCGTTTCTCTACTGTTGTGCTGTCTTTTTCCCCCTTCTTATGCACGCCACTCCAGACGGAAACGCCTCGTCGCATCAATGCCGTATGTTGTCACTCCGGCCGTATCAAGACCTTGCTCAGCAAAACCAGTATGCTCCAATCCTATCAAAACAAATGCTGAGCCGCTGACTTTGATTCCACTGCGACGGTCTTGCGGATATTCCGCACCTTTAATTTGCGAGGTATTCAGAGGCTCCAGAGGAGAGACCGCCACGTGGCCATCGAGCACCTGTCTCCGGTGTGGTCATCTCAGGTCGCTTCATAAATTGGAACGGAGAGTGTGGTGGTTGGGCCCGAAGATTGAAAGGAAAGGTGCGGCGGCTCAATAAGATTGCAAGTATGGACAGTTTCGATGGTCTACTACTCAGGATAGCGCTTGACCTGCGATGTGTCATCCTCGAAAGCCTTCAGGTTGATTTTACTGAGTCGACCCTCCTCGGATACTGGCAGGTAAGCGAGAGATTGCGTTGGGTCAATGGCCAACGCAGAGGCTGGGATATCAATGCGTACACTATACGTTGAAACTCGGGCTGCCCTAAAAGATGGGAGGCATATGATTTGATTGGCGATACAGGCAGTGTACCTACACCAGGTATGCGGAAACTATCGGGGCCAAGAACGACGAATACCATAGCAACTCTGAGGTCGGTGCAAACAGGACTGAGGCACTGACAAATAATCCTCAACCAGGTTATGGAGATAAGCGCTGGTTCCACGACTGCTGTAATGTAAGACCATTAAGCAGCTGCCAAGGAACAGACGAGACGAGCCGGCCTAGTCCATACCTTGCAAGATTACATTTGAAAGTTGTACAACACGGCTACACCTACAGATTCTATTCAAGGGTGTCAAGTTCACGGAACCACAGAAAAAAGGGGATCAACATACATCCTTCCCTGGAATAAAGACGAAGCATGACAAGCGGAACCCCTTCAAGACTCACATGGTGAGGATCAGCTGCAATCCTTCATCCACATGGCCGCTCAATCGTGCCTCCAGCGTATGAATTATTTCATCCCCTCTATCATGTTCATATGCAAATTCTGCAAGCTGCAGTGAGAAGTGTTTCAGCTGAGGCTCGAACTGACGTCGCGAATCCACAAGGGCTACAACTGCATCGACGGGAACAGCACCAGAACAGCGGAGATCGAGGGATTCGAGGGATGGGCATATAGCACGCTGGTGGAGTGTCCTGCCACCATGTCTTGTCACAGAAGATGGAATGGTGAGCATAGCCACGAGGTCGTGATTCAGTCCCAGCTGCCCAGGATGGAACCGCAGGCTCTTCAGGTGCGGGAGCTGTGAAAGACAAGAGGACAGCTCAACGTCAGGGACATCCATACGACAGAGAGACACGCTCTCAACTGTCTCTGCCGCACGGTTGAGCATCTGGAGGCACTCAGTTTCATGGAAGTGTGAAGCGATTGAAGAGTTGGCATAGTTGATGCTAAAGGATCGCAACTTGGGGAGGAGAAGGGCACCAAAGAAGAGCTTAAGGTAGGGTGTCTCTGCGTAGGTGAGCATTTTGAGTGTGCACAGGTGAGGGAGCACGACAGGAGTGACACTATCAGAGATCATGTCCGGGATGCTGCTTCCGAACCCGAGGGAGCACGTTCTCAAATTCGGGCACTGAATAAGAATAGGCAGGTAGTCACTGGGAGCTTGATCGCCAATAGGGCTGAACCCATCCCGGAGACTAAGCTCGGTCAGCTGTGCCCACGGCACTTGATGTCCTCGCATATCTAGGTCGAAACACGATATGTTCAGGCTCTGTAGACTCGACGCAGATTTCAAGACGAGCGGAGGTATGGAATGGCTACCCGGGAGGGTGTCGGTGCTCTGAAGGTGAAGATACTCGAGGAACTCTAAGGGACCTTGGGTGAATGACAGCAGACGGCAAAGAGATGAGGTGGGAAACCTCAGTGACAGCTCTTTGATACGGGGACCTGCCTCCATAATCTCCATATCGAGAAGTGCGAGGAACGGTGAGGGTATGACTTGGTTAAACGTTGTCAGAAATAAGGATACCGGAACAGATCGTGAACGCGAGATCCATAACCGCATGGCAGTGGCCTGGGACTGCATTAATCTATACCAGTTCGGTGATGAGGTTGAGAAATCAACCCGGACCATCTTCCAAAGACAAGGTAATGCGAAGACAAGCTTCCGCCATGACCGACAGACCTGAGATAGAGACAACGGAGCATGTTTTATGTCGAGCCTGGCATAACCTTGTGATTCATAAACACAATGTTCGAAGACTTTTGCCATGATATCGGTTGGCACGCGACGGATGGGGTGCAATAAAGCTTCGAGTTCACTGATGACGCCCTTGATCTGGCCAAGTCTCCCCTCAAGTCTCTCGACTTCTGCGCGTGCACGACACAGCTCGCCAGTGACGCCACCAAGCTCAGACTTGCACCCCAGAAGTACATCATAGACATATTGCTGATCCACTAGAGAAGGGACCTGGTTTGTTCCAAAAAGCGACGAAATAGATGGCTAGCAGTTTGCAATCGATCGTAAGGGGTAACAGCGAGACCAACAAATGAGCTTCGGCCAAACAATAACGAAGAGTAAAGACAATGAGACACGTACTGGTATTCCTGCATGGGAAGAAACGAGCTCGGTCGAAGGGAATGAGAACATGTTCAGACAGGGGCACCATTCGCAGAAGGGTGGGGTTCATTATGTAATGCACCCCACCCCAGTCCCTATTGACCTCACGTGACCAGTCTTCTCTCACGACCACGGCGCTGTTGCAGCGGGATCAGACAAACCCAGTACTACGATGAATGTTACGGTATACCATGCTAGTGATACAGTTACTGTCTATTTCAGGCAAGTTGGCCACGTGACATATTTATCAAATAAAAAACTCTCAACTTCGGCCACTTATATCTCCTGAACTCACCGTCGGAATTCACTGAAAAAAATACCATCCGACTCGGAAGAAACTGCCGAAGATGTCCCAGGGTGACCGAGACTGAAAAATGAGATAAGGAATTCTCGAATTTTAGCAGCAACATGATATATGTAGATCTAAAGTTGTGCTTCACATATGGGATACCAATCAGAAACTTGCGGGGGGTTCTGGCATTGATCATCCATATGTCCACTGCAGTTTGGGGTGGCTTTCTGCCCCTGTCACATGTCCTGCAATGCACAGGCAGCTGTAAACATGCTATGGAAGAAATGCCGAAAGTGTCAAAATACCGGTTCAAAAAACCTCATGTTCGAACAATCGGCCAACCCTAGGCATGTTCTCTGAATTTTTCTGAGCCAAACAGTATCTTTTTTATCGAAATCTGAGTGAGCATCGAGGAGATATGGGCCGACCGAGGTTGGGTATTTTATTCATAAATCAGTCACGTGGCCAAGTTGCCTGAAATAGACAGTAACTACAGCCGTCTCGATGCACTCCTTACCGCAATAAACCGCCGCGGCGAAGCGAGGCGTGTCTTGTCTGATTCATACTATTTTGCGATCATTCATCGGCTTTTTTGCTTATGCTTAAACTCGTTAACACTTGCGTTCCTATTCACAGACCAAATTGTTGGTAGGTGAGGATGATGATCCTTCAACAATCGGTTACGTTCGAAGACAAGCATTATACTAAGTCCCGGTGTTTGCTGCGCTTTCTTAACGTCGGTGCGCTAGAGCCTGAAAAGCCACGAATAAAGTGAATAGTAGTGGTCAGAGTTGCAACCAAACTAGAGATATCGACTGGCCCTGCCAATCGACAGGTGGCTGTTCCAGAGTCGCGCTTATCTTTGTGAAATTCGCGAATTCGTGTCCAAAAGTGAAGGGACGATGAGAGGTTTCGGCGGGGGAGGTTCAAATGCTTCGTTAGAGTGGTTCCGGTGTGGTCGGACGCTGCAAGAGCTGTCGTTTCCGGTTGGCAAAACCTCGCCTCAAGCTAGAGAAAGCGCCTACTCTCTATCATGACGCATCCCGTACGTGGACAGTGAGAGTGAGGACTACACTCAAATAGATATGAGTTGTACATGGACTGGACATCGGGCGTTCTCGATGGATGGCAAGTCAATATGCCATTCAGGCTTTCAGGTATTCTCAAGCCAGATATGACCTGCAGTCAAAGGTATTATGTATATGCCCTCCTACAATCCTTCCTTGGGGAAATATGTCAGTTGCATGCTAAACACATCCCTAGACTAAACGTACCTCATACCAAAGCCAATATACACCAGTCGACCGTGCACAAGGACCCCATGTAGTCACATTAGTCACAACATATGAGTAGCCTGTGCGCCAAACTGCCAACGCATATGGACAGGCTGTGGCAGGCCCGTCAAATTAATTAATACGTGACTTATAGGCGGGCCAGAGTTCCCTGAGTGACAATAACAAATGAGCGGGCCCGAGAGTAAGGATGCAATGAATATGTACAACATATATACTGGCCCACCTATTTGAAAGAGCCAAGGGAATACCCTAACAAATGTACGGGCCCATCCAAGAGAGCAGATAAGACTGCACCACTCATGGGCTGGCCCAGCCATGATGCCAAGGTAATACCGCGCAACTCATGGACTGGCCTGTCCAATGTGGCAGGTAGTAGTACATAACCCATGGACGGGCCAGGGGTTGATACAACGGCCATACCACGCAACTCATGGACTGGCCCGTCCAAAGTGTCAGGTAGTAGTACATAACTCATGGATGGGCCAGGCGTTGGTATGGCGGCCATACGGCGCAACTCATGGACTGGCCTGTCCAAGGCATCAGGTAGTAGTACGTAACTCATGGACAGGCCAGGCGTTGGTACAATGGCCATACCGCGCAACTCATGGACTGGCCCGTCCAAGGTGTCAGGTAGTAGTACATAACCCATGGACGGGCCAGACCTTGATTTGACGGTCATACTGCGCAACTCATGGACAGGCCTGTCCAAGGCATCAGGGAGTAGTACATAACCCATGGACGGGCCAGGGGTTGGTACAACGGCCATACTGCGCAACTCATGGACTGGCCCATCCAAGGTGTCAGGTAGTAGCACATAACTCATGGATGGGCCAGGCGTTGGTACAATGGCCATACCACGCAACTCATGGACTGGCCTGTCCAAGGTGTCAGGTAGTAGTACATAACCCATGGATGGGCCAGACCTTGATTTGACGGTCATACTGTGCAACTCATGGATGGGCCCGTCCAAGGCATCAGGTAGTAGTACATAGCCCATGGATGGGCCAGGGGTTGATACAACGGCCATACCGCGCAACTCATGGACTGGCCCGTCCAAGGTGTCAGGTAGTAGTAACCCATGGACGGGCCAGGGGTTGGTACAATGGCCATACCACGCAACTCATGGACTGGCCCATCCAAGGTCTCAGGTAGTAGTGCATAACTCATGGACGGGCCAGGCCTTGGTATGGCGGCCATACCGCGCAACTCATGGACTGGCCCGTCCAAGGTGTCAGGTAGTAGTACATAACCCATGGATGGGCCAGGGGTTGGTACAACAGCCATACTGTGCAACTCATGGACTGGCCCGTCCAAGGTCTCAGGTAGTAGTGCATAACTCATGGATGGGCCAGGCCTTGGTATGGTGGCCATACCGCGCAACTCATGGATGGGCCCGTCCAAGGCATCAGGTAGTAGTACATAACCCATGGACGGGCCAGGCGTTGGTACAATGGCCATACCGCGCAACTCATGGACTGGCCCATCCAAGGTGTCAGGTGATATGACGATGCGCCGCACAAAGGATGCACTAGCCTTGGCCGCGATAGCAGGTGGGACGGCATAACTCACAATATTTGGGGTTAATGATGGCATTAGCAGTGCATAGGGGCAGGAGCTGGCAGTGCGGAAAGCTATCTCAGGGGATACTGATTAGTGGCACTTGGTGATACATGTAGTGGTACCATGTATGTAACTACTAATTCCAGTTCTGCAATTAGGGCTCTTGTGCCGCGCAAAGTGAATGCAGCCAGAGCTGGTATTGCGGCAAGCTCTCTCAGGGGCTCCTGATTAGTGGTGCTAGGGGCTATATGTAGGGGCAACATGTATGTAACTACTGATCTGGGTTCTGCAATTAGATTCCCATGGGGCCCATGTGCTGCACAAAGTGAATGCAGCAGGGGCTGGCAGTGCGGCAAGCTCTCTCCGGGGATACTAATTAGCGGCACTAGTGCATACTTGTAGCGGTACCATTTATGTAACTACTAATTCAAGTTCCGCACTTAGGTTCCCACGGGGCTCTTGTGCCGCGCAAAGTGAATGTGGCAGGAGCTGGTATCGCGGCAAGCTCTCTCGGGGGCTCCTGATTAGCGGTGCTAGGGGCTATATGTAGTGGCAACATGTATGTAACTACTGATCTGGGTTCCGCAATTAGATTCCCATGGGGCCCATGTGCTGCACAAAGTGAATGCAGCAGGGGCTGGCAGTGCGGCAAGCTCTCTCCGGGGATACTAATTAGCGGCACTAGTGCATACTTGTAGTGGTACCATTTATGTAACTACTAATTCAAGTTCCGCACTTAGGTTCCCACGGGGCTCTTGTGCCGCGCAAAGTGAATGTGGCGGGAGCTGGTATCGTGGCAAGCTCTCTCGGGGGCTCCTGATTAGCGGTGCTAGGGGCTATATGTAGTGGCAACATGTATGTAACTACTGATCTGGGTTCTGCAATTAGATTCCCATGGGGCCCATATGCTGCACAAAGTGAGTGCGGCAGGAGCTGGTATCGTGGCAAGCTCTCTTGGGGGATCCAGATTAGTGGTGCTAGGGGTTATATGTAGTGGTACCATGTATGTAACTGCTAATCCAAGTTCCGCAATTAGATTCCCACAGGGCCCATGTGCCGCACTAAGTGAATGTGGCAGGAACTGGTATCGTGGCAAGCTCTCTCAGTGGATATTTATTAGTGGTGCTAGAGGCTACATGTAGTGGTACCATGTATGTAACTACTAATTCAAGTTCCGCAATTAGATTCCCTCGGGGTCCATGTGCCACGCAAAGTGAATGCAGCAGGAGCAAGCAGTGCGGCAAGCTTTCTCAGGGGATCCGCATTAGCGGCACTAAGGGCTACATGTAATACTACCCTGTATGTTACTGCTAATCCATGTTCTGCAATTAATTTCCCACAGGACACATCTGCTGCCCAAAGTGGGTGTGCCAGGAGGTGGACTCTTGTGGAGCTCCCTCAGGGGCTGTTCATCACTGGCCTTAGGGCCTATTCATATCTGCATTATGTATGTAACTTCTAATTCCAGCTCCGCAATTAATCTCCCTCGGAATCCATGTGCCGTGCAAAGTCAGCACAGCTGGAGCTGGCAGCTTGATGCAGCTTGCACGGCAGAGCTGCCTCATGGGTTTGGATCAGCAGATTTAATGGCCATGGGTAGCCATAGACTGTATGCAATTGCTGGACCTCATTCTGCAATTTCATTCCTGCCAAAAATGTATTCTGTGCAAATTCGGTGTGGAAGCCTGGCTTCAGTGGGAGGGCATAAGCGCATATTGGTCTGCCAGAATGGTGACATAAGTAATTAAATGACCCATATGACATACTTCCCCACACTGTGCCTGTCATTTGTTGTGGGGTTCATTATGACACCTGCGAATCCGCAATTATTTCGGTTGGGCATTACAAGTCACCTTCATGGATTTGCGTCCTGTAAGGGCCTGTTGTGGTTCCCACATGGTACCTCTATAGACATTCCAAGTTTCAGGCCCATCCAGTCATAGCTGAACACACTGGACGAAAAATGACATATGAGAGCCGTGGGAAAGTGTCCGAAGATTTTAGGAGACTCAGAAAACATATGAGAAACCCGTCATAGCATGCTGCACAGTGACCCAGAGGACTGGATAATTTGGGGAGTGCCTGTGGGTACACTCATTGATACTTCAGCAACATTAACTGCAGGGCATGATTGCCAAAGTTGTCACAAGCACGAAAACTTGATCAAGTGCATTACATGTATTTGCTACTAGACTGAAGGAGTGTGATAGGGCATTGTTGCATGGCATGCATTGTGGGTAGGTATGATCATGTAGAAATGGGTATGGATGGTGAACAATGACAATGGCATTCTCCCCCTGCAGTCAGATTCATGGTCAACTCACTGTGCAGCATGCTATGATGGGTTTCTCATATGTTTTCAGAGTCTCCTAAAATCATCGGACACTTTCCCACGGCCTTCATATGTCATTTCCTTTGCAGCCCTTCCAATTCAAAGTAAATGGGTTTGAATGTTTGAATGGTGGTAGGTATGGTAGCCCAGAGTTAGCATATGGGATTTTGGGGCAGGTTACCCTGGGAGGACACACATGACATGAAGCCCTAAAAAGGCGGGTAGGCAGCCAATCTGGCAATTAGACTACGTGATCCCTCCAATGGGAACATAAATTGCAGACCGAGTTACAGTGATTAGATACATATTACCGCTACCTATAGCCACTATGCCCGCCCATTCAAACAACCCGTGGCAGCTCTGCTGTGCTAGCCGCCCTTCCACCAGTTTTCGCGGCATCCGATCACTGTGGGAAATAAATTGCGGAAGGTGTTTCAGTAAACAGATGCATATTACAGCTACCCATAGCCACTACATCCACCTATCTGAACCCCCCGAGGTAGCTCTGCTGCACAAGCCGCACTTCCACTAGTTTGCGCGGCATTTGATCACCGCGGGAAATAAATTGCAGAAAGAGTTTCAGTAAATAGATAAATATTACAGCTACCCATAGCCACTAAGCCCGCGCATCCAAACAACCGGCAGCAGCTCTGCCATGCAAGCCGCACTTCCGCCAGTTTGTGCGGCATACCTCCACACCGAGTTTGGGTGGCATCCATTTTCCAAGGGCAATAAATTGTGGACTGAGTTCCAATTATTAGATACACATTACAGCTACCTGTAGCCACTATGCCCGCCCATTTAAACAACCCGCAGCAGCTCTGGCACACAAGCCGCACTTCCACCAGTTTACACAGCATTTGATCACTGTGGGAAACAAATTGCGGACCAAGTTACAGTAATTAGATACATATTACCACTACCCGTAGCCACTATGCCCGCCCATTCAAACAACCCGTGGCAGCTCTGCCATGCAAGCCGCACTTCTGCCAGTTTGCATGGCATGCTTCCACACCAAGTTGGTACAACAACCATTTTCTCTGGGAGACAAATCATGGAATGAGGTCCAGTAACTACATACATGTTATATGTACATATACCCACTACTTCCACCCATCTGAACCCCCCGAGGTAGCTCTGCCGCGCAAGCCACACTTCCACCAGTTTGCATGGCATTCGATCACCGTGGGAAATAAATTGTGGAAGCAGTTTCAGTAAGTAGATAAATATTACAGCTACCCGTAGCCATTAAGCCTGCTCATCTGATCAACCTGCAGCAGCTCTGCCATGCAAGCCTCGCTTCTGCTAGTTTGCGCAGCATGCTTCCCCACCGAGTTTGGGCGGCATCCATTTTCCAAGTGCAATAAATTGCGGACCGAGTTTCAGTAAATAGATACATATTACAGCTACCCGCAGCCACTAAGCCCGCCCATCCAAACAACCCACAGCAGCTCTGGCACAAAAGCCGCCCTTCCACCAGTTTGCACGGCATTCAATCACCATGGGAAAGAAATCGTGGAAGGAGTTTCAGTAAGTAGATACATTTTACAGGTACCCATAGCCACTAAGCTCGCCCATCCAAACAACCCATGGCAGCTCTGCCATGCAAGCTGCTCTTCCACCAGTTTTCATGGCATCCAATCACCACAGGAAATAAACTGCGGAAGGAGTTTCAGTAAACAGAAGCATATTACAGCTACCCATAGCCACACATCTGAAACCCCCGTGGCAGCTCTGCCATGCAAGCCGCACTTCTGCCAGTTTGTGCGGCATGCTTCCCCTCCGAGTTTGGGTGGCATGCATTTTCCGAGGGAAACAAATTGCATACTGAGTTCCAGTAAGTAGATCCATATTACAGCTACCCGTAGCCACTATGCCCGCCCATCCAAACAACCCGCAGCAGCTCTGCCATGCAAGCTGCGCTTCCACCAGTTTGCATGGCAAGGCCAGTCCATGAGTTGCGTGGTATGGCCACCATACCAACACCTGGCCTGTCCATGAGTTAAGTACTACTACCTGACACCTTGGACAGGCCAGTCCATGAGTTGCGCGGTTTGACCTTCATACCCACCCCTGGCCCGTCCATGAGTTATGTACTACTACCTGATGCCTTGGACGGGCCAGTCCATGAGTTGCGGGGTATGACCGCCATACCAACCCCTGGCCCGTCCATGGGTTAGGTACTACTACCTGACACCTTGGACGGGCCAGTCCATGAGTTGCGCGGTATGGCCATTGTACCAACCCCTGGCCCATCCATGAGTTGCGTGGTATGGCCGTTGTACCAACCCCTGGCCCATCCATGAGTTAGGTACTACTACCTGATGCCTTGGACGGGCCAGTCCATGAGTTGCGGGGTATGACCGCCATACCAAGGCCTGGCCTGTCCATGGGTTAGGTACTACTACCTGACACCTTGGACGGGCCAGTCCATGAGTTGCGCGGTATGGCCATTGTACCAACCCCTGGCCCGTCCATGAGTTAGGTACTACTACCTGATGCCTTGGACAGGCCAGTCCATGAGTTGTGCGGTATGGCCGTTGTACCAACCCCTGGCCCGTCCATGAGTTAGGTACTACTACCTGATGCCTTGGACGGGCCAGTCCATGAGTTGCGGGGTATGACCGCCATACCAAGGCCTGGCCTGTCCATGGGTTAGGTACTACTACCTGACACCTTGGACGGGCCAGTCCATGAGTTGCACGGTATGGCCATTGTACCAACCCCTGGCCCATCCATGAGTTGCGTGGTATGGCCGTTGTACCAACCCCTGGCCCGTCCATGAGTTGCGGGGTATGACTGCCATACCAAGGCCTGGCCCGTCCATGGGTTATGTACTACTACCTGACACCTTGGATGGGCCAGTCCATGAGATGTGCGGTATGGCCATCACCTCAAGGGCTGGCCCGTCCATGGGTTATGCGCTGCTACCGATACCTTGGATGGGCCAGTCCATGAGATGTGTGGTATGGCCATCATCTCAAGGGCTGGCCCGTCCATGGGTTATGCGCTGCTACCGATACCTTGGACGGGCCTGTCCGTGAATTGCGCGGTATTACCTTGGCATCATGGCCGGGCCAGCCCATGAGTGGTGCAGTCTTATCTGCTCTCTCGGACGGGCCCGTACATTTGTTAGGGTATTCCCTTGGCTCTTTCAAATAGGCAGGCCAGTATATATGTTGTACATATTCATTGCGTCCTTACTCTCGGGCCTGCTCATTTGTTATTGTCACTCAGGGAACTCCGGCCTGCCTATAAGTCACATATTAATTAATTTGATGGGCCCGCCACAGCCTGTCCATATGTGTTGGCAGTTTGGCGTGCAGGCTACTCATATGTTGTGACTAACTGTGACTACTATATGTGGCACAAGCCTATGCACCAGAATCGACTCCACTTTCCTCATTCAGGCCTTTTGTTGTCTCCAGATCCTCCGTTTGATCCGCAGTGGTAATGTAGTCCACAGGTACGAGGTCAGATAGGTGTTCCTTGTGTTTGCGTGATCGTATGTGCACCAATTGACCGCCCGAGATCTGAACTCCAGAAGATGATACGGGTATGCTTGTCTGATTGCCAGATCCCATCCGAAGCCTTCGTAAGTCAGCATAGGAACCCCGCGGACCACAAAGTTTCCCCGGGGACGCGTCTTCATAAGCAGGAATGAAATTAATGACGTGGTCATAATCCCAATAGTCCTCCTCTTCTGACTCATCAGGGGTTTTGGGCCTGTTGGCTGGAGTGTCGGTGCCGCGTCTTGCGGTGCGGCTCCATCCAAACAATCTCTCGTCCATCCAGGTCTGGAAAGTGCAAGTTGGACTCTACGTTCATAGAGATGAAGGAGACCCTACCATTGGGTGAATAAGAAGGTTACCCTGGGCATCTACCTGACCGACGCCACTCTTTCGCCGCCAAACGCCTGAGTCCCCAGTCGAAGGTGGGACACTCGCTGGAACTAAGATACGCAACTTCTCCTACGTCTGACAAGTTGACAGCTGCTAGGAAAAGACAACTCACTTGGTCGAAGTTGTCATAAAGCTTGGGTCCGAATTCGTTGATGACATCCACGACCTCATTTGAGAGTCGCATCCTCATTTCTTTCACTTTGTCAAGGTCTCGTTGAGCCCCAGGACCGAGCGCAAGCACAAGCGGTCTAAGCGACCTGTGAAAACGGAAAAGAGCCAGACATAAAAACTAGAGCGATATACACCTACTTCAAAACGTCCATCCCAGCCTCACCAAATTTAAGGGCTGCATAGTTCATAATAGGCAGCGCAAAGATAACGAGGAACGGCGTGCATAGCCGTACCCCTAGAGGAGCCTGGACTCTGACGGCAGCCACTGTCGCAAGGATGGCGTAGAGTGTGTACAGGAGTGGAGCCACACCAAGACATATCAAGACTTTCCAGCTCGCAAGCACGTCTCGACCTGCGATTTTGACGACGGAAGCTGCGAGTGCCTCTGTGATAGCCGAATCAGTCATCACATCTATCCACGTTCGTCCTTCATACCTCGGGCCTTTCGTCTGGAGATCACGGAGACCAGAACAATCACAGGGCCATTTAACACCGTTCCAGGCAGTGCGAGAACCCCCCAAATCAACAATAGGAGTAGACGATACAACAAGAGACTCAAAGTTTTCCAAGTCGCTTTCTTTGCCTGCGGTACCTTGTCATGGTCATCAGTATCGCCAAGCTACCCAACAAAGTGGTATGTTGTCCTACTTGATGATCTCGCAATCCAAGGTCCCGAAGAAGCCGATTGTATTTCAATACGTCAGCCTTCAGCTTTTGTACGCGGGCTTCATCCTGAAAATGAGTGTAACCTTTCAAGAAATGACGGTTAAGTTCGACCACCTGTCCCAACGTAGGGTGTTGCCCAGGGGTTTTATAAAGGCGTCGGGCGGCTTGTATCAGCTGCGCAGGGGTGAGCTGAGGTTCGACGATAGTGAAGAGGCACCGTACCATAAGAGTCTCATAGTCAGGTGCCCTTACCGTCACGGTCTTCAGGCCGTCGTAGATAAGATCCAGCAGCTTTGACACTGCTTCACGCTTGCTAGATCCGCCCTGCTTAAACATCTCAACTAATCCTTCCGGTACATCCAGCGCGCTTCCAAATTCCACAACGGCTCGCGATCGGAATCGATGGGCGTGGAAATAATACAAACCAACAGGCACGATCTTGACGTTCACACTTGGATCATTTGCCATTGCCCCAAGTGCCATCGTGGATACACCCGCTTTCAGGGGAAGCAGGTCAGTTCTGTCATGGCTCCCACCTGCAACACTTCATCAAGTTGGAACAGAGCATACATAACACGTTTAAAACCTTCGGGAAAGATTCCGATGCAACCACCTTCCTTCAGTCGTTGATATACTCCACGATACATCTCCTGTTGGTCAATGAAAGGAAGAATTTTGAATGGAAAACCCGTTTTCCCTTCTGCCTCTATCTCCGCTAACTTCTCTCGTACACGAGCGGTTCCCTTGCCTGTTTCGCTTCCAAACTCTCTCTTAAGGCGCAACTCGGTATCTGATATGACTTCGAGAACCTCCGCAACGACCGAGTCCACGGACTTAGGCAGCATGATTTGCATTCTAGGAGCAAATTCTGACTTGAAGCGAGTTCTCTCTCCAAGCAACAGACACGGGTCATCGGTTGAAAGGTATACCAACCCAATTCCGGGTTTGGCCTCATCCATAGCTCGAACCACGGGTACTGCACAATAGTTGGAATGTATACTGGCCGTGAAGATCCGGAAACGCACTGCAGTTGTCCGTCTGTCGGGCAAGGAAACCAATTGCTTTGCGTTGCAAGCTTTTGGCAGCAGTCAAAAATTGAACACGGCGGCCTGTCTCTCGGTACACCTCCTGACTTAGCAGAAGGCCGTCAAGGAACTGGCATACAAGGTCAGATGCAGCAACCGTGCAGATGTAAACGGGCATACTTGGTTGTGATGTGGTGCGACTGCAAATATGACCGGCCCATCTTGAGGGATATTGAAGGCACCTCTGGGACGCACTTCCCTGAAGAATATATGGGTAATTATTCTCCAGAACATCAGCGCAGTTTCATAAGTAACGGTAGACATTGCGGAATTGAGCGGTGCCAGGCGCCTCGCACAGTGACAGACGGGGCGGAAAACAACTTGCAGCCACAAGCAATTGTGGGGACCAACCGTATTATTGTTTGGGGATAAGTAAACCCCACCAATTTGATGGCAGTACTAGAGCGCCAGGCTCAGGGCGACATTCTTGCTGTGTCGAGTTGCCAGAATCACCTGAGGTTCCCACTTAATGGCTTTTATTAGACTTACAGTTGTGATGGGTGTGTCAGTCTAATTTGGCCTGTTTGATGCCATTCCCTGCCAGTACGAATAAACCTGGAAAAACCTGACATCTAGTATGAATAAATATGAAAAAAATAGGTACAAAAAACATAGTCCTTAGTGTATTGGTCCAGTACCAATAATCACCAATTATTGTACTGCCCATGACGTGAGAAATGCTACCGATGGTGTGGCTGTGTGTGTCCTGCCCATCCCCAGTTCCCATCCCGCTGTAGGGAGGGAGTCCTCCCTACTAGGATATTTGGTATATTTTCTCATTTTTACTTATGTTTTTGTTTTATCTTTACTCTACCCTCCTTTTCACTTAGTGTTTGCACGAGTTTTGGCTTATGTAAGCCAGACTCACACTTAGAGTCACTGTACATACTTAGAACAAAATAGATGCCTTACTAGAGACGAGACAGACGGAATTCTGGGACCGAGGTGCTCGGAATATTATTTCTCCTATCACTAGATGTTCTTTAGATGAATCTCGACATTCCTTTGGAGTTATTGGGCACGTTTTCTGTCTTTTCCCCACTCTCTGACCCCCTACCAGGCAACTCTTGCCCCCTTGGGTCGAACTGACCCACTCTTTCCAAAGGGAGACCTCTTGGTCACTCCCCCCACTCTCCTTCAACATTCTTTTCACTGCCCTTGATATGAATAATTGTGGATAATCTGACAAATTCCGACCTTTGCTGATTAGTAATACTTATTCCCCCTGTGGCCCGAGGTTAAGTATGAATAATTTTCAATATTCTTTGATGTCAGTGTGGCTGTGCACACCCTGCCAACCTGACATGAATAATTCTAGATAATCCATCAGTCCCTCACCCCTCTGCTGATGTAATACAGCATTTCCCCTGTAGTTCGATACCATGTATGAATATTTCTCGATATCTAAGGTCGTCAGTGTGGCTGTGCACATTCCTGCCATCCTCCTTATCTCACGAATAATTGTAGATAAGTAACAAATGACTAAATGATAAGCTGACAACACAGTCACGTGCTGCCTTTTCTCTGTTGATGCAACACTGAGTTCTCCAGCGAAGTACCAATAATTCCCAATACTGTCTTGGCCTGCATGCCCACTACTGTAAACTGGCATAATTTGTGTACTTCTAGGGAATTACTCTGTAGATCGAATAGTTCTGAAACTATTCCTGAGGCCTCTATGTATGTGCCCACTGACATAATATGCCCTCTGTGATGATACGGTCCGAGTCAGTCACTGAGTCACCAATCTGAAGTGCAGATATTTTGAACAAGGCAGTACATGTGCAGTAAGATGTAAAACAAAATTATATGGTAGAAGCATTGCGAGCTACAGATCAACCAACTGCATAATCAAATCAAGCATGATCTCCAGCACCATCCGAGTCCTCATCTGATGTTTGTGAGGTGGGCATCAGCAAACTAGACATCACCTGGCCAGAACTGGCCAGAGCTGGCCAGACTCCCAGCTCACCCAGAAAGGTCCCCCTCTGGCCAGGACTGGCCAGACAGGGTTCCAGAGTTCCCAGAATCCCAGCCCATCACCTCTGTCCATACTTTTACTATGCTTTTTTGCTAATGCCACTACCATTTTTTGCTAATACCACTACTACACTTTTTTGCTAGTCCCACTACCATTTTTTGCTAATACCACTACTACACTTTTGTGCTAATCCCACTACTGTTTTTTGCTAATACAACTACTACGCTTTTTTGCTAATCCCACTACCGTTTTTTGCTAATACAACTACTACACTTTTTTGCTAATCCCACTACCATTTTTTGCTAATACAACTACTACGCTTTTTTGCTAATCCCACTATGCTTTCACACTAATAGGACTATCACTCCATCACACAGAAATCAAATCAAAGTAGTAATATATTCAAATCCAAGTACTACCACATGATAACCTAATAGTACTACGCTTTTTTGCTAATAACACTACCTGCTACACTTTCCTAATACTACTATCTACTACCCTTTCTCCTAATACTACTACCTACTACACTTTTTCCTAATACCACTAGTACATACTACGCTTTTTCCTAATACCACTACGCTTTTTTGCTAATACTACTACCTACTACACTTTTTCCTAATACTACTACGCTTTTTTGCTAATACTACTACCCACTACTACACTTTCTCGCTAATGAAATAGTTGGTAGTAGTGGACTAATAGCATACCCCCCCCCCCCCATGGTAGGAATTGGGCTTTGTTTGGTTGGCTTTGGCTGCTTGCACAAAAGGCATGAGTTTTGGTGTCCACTATATTGCATTTTGGGGTATTTTTGTGACTTTGCAAAATTTCGAGCTATTAGTGGCTGTGCCAACTACACAACAAAGCTAATCATGACTACGCTTTTTTGCTAATCAACACTACACTACAATGCCTAGTCCCACTACAAATATTTGGTAGTCAAAAAAGCGGCACAACACTACACTTTTGGTAGTACAAATGCACACTACACATTGCTAATCAAACATTACAAAAACACTACACTTTTGGTAATACAAATGTACACTACACTTTGCTAATCAAACACTACAAAACACTACACTTTTGGTAATACACATCTACACAACACTTTGCTAATCAAAAACTACACAACACTACACTTACTTGGTAATCAAAAATGTGCCACAACACTACACTTTTGGTAATACAAATGTACACACACTTTGCTAATCAAAAGTCTACACAACACTTTCCTAATCAAACACTACAAAACACTACACTTACTTGGTAGTCAAAAAAGCGGACTTTACTACACATTTGCTGATCAATAGTCTACACAACACTTTGCTAATCAAACACTACAAAACACTACACTTTTGGTAATACAAATATCTATACTACACTTTGCTAATCAAACACTACAAAACACTACACTTATTTGGTAGTCAAAAATGCGCCACAACACTACACTTTGCTAATCAAACACTACAAGACACTACACTTATTTGGTAGTCAAGAAAGCGGACTTTACTACACTTTGCTAGTCAATTACTAATCAACCACTACACTTATTTGGTAGTCAAAAATGCGGACTTTACTACACTTTTGCTAATCAATAGTCTACACTACACTTTACTAATCAAACACAACACTTATTTGGTAGTCAAAAAAGCGGAGTTTACTACACTTTTGGTAATACAAATCTACACTACACTTTACTAATCAAAGCACTACACTTATTAGGTAGTCAAAAGTGCGGAGTTTACTACTTTTGCTAATCAATAGAGAGTCTCAAAGTTAAACTTGTAATGCGAAAGTTTGAGGTTGAGTTTGGGATTTTGGTGCGGGATGGCCAAGGTGCCGATTAAAAGTTAAAACTCCGATTTCTTCGAAAAAGGCAATTGCTTAGCTAATCCTCACGCGCACACGACTCGGAAAATTTGCAGTAGCAGTGCAGCACTGCCGCTCCAAAAAAGGCAGTTGCTTAGCTAATCATCACTCGCACACAACTAAGTCAAGATGTAGCCACATTTTGTTATCTGCTTATCAATGAGAGATATAAGGCCACCCATGCAACACAGCAACTGATAACCACATACCCCCATCATGCCTAAGGTATCTGAGCATCAGGAGCTGTTGGACATCCTTCAACAAGCTAG
Organism: Pisolithus microcarpus; assembly: GCA_024613185.1. NCBI lineage: Eukaryota > Fungi > Basidiomycota > Agaricomycetes > Boletales > Pisolithaceae > Pisolithus > Pisolithus microcarpus. The sequence continues at coordinate 90,956 of JANFAI010000064.1, read as the reverse complement.
AGAGCACTTTGGCTTGCTGCAATACCTAGATATCCTTCATGTAGCATTGCAGGAGGCTGAATCTTCTGACTCTGAAGGTTCAAGGGATGGCTCAGATGGCAGCACTGGTACCCCTTCCTCCCCATCTTCTGAAGTCTCACCCTCAGACACCTCATCTGAACTGATGGAGCATGTCTTATGCAGTACTATTGCTTTCTCTGGCTTCAGTGATGCTATTGCTGCACTCCAAGATGAAGTTGACAAGACCCATGTCCTCAATAACTGACCAAGACCAAGCCATTCCCCCCAACTCCACCTCCTTGATGAGTGGAAAATGGATCACCCCCATCTCTTTCAGCGCAAACTCAGAGTTTCCCCAGATGTCTTTTCTTCCATAGTGGACAAGATTGAGGCACATCCTATTTTCCACAACAATTCTAATAACCCCCAGCTCCCTGTCCCAATCCAGCTGGCCATTTTTCTGAATGCTGCTGGGCATTATGGGAATGCTGCCACTTCCCAGGACATGGCTGAGTGGGCTGGTGTCTCTGTTGGGACTGTCCACAATTGCTACAAGAGGGTGATGGTTGCTATTCTGCACCATCATGATGAAATGATTCACTTCAACCCAGAAAATCCAGAGGACAGGAGGGAGAAGGAGATGGCAAAAAGATATGTGGAAGAGAGAACATGTCCTCAGTGGAGGGGGGGATTTTTGTGTGTAGATGGAACACCCTTCAATCTCTTTCAGAAGCCTGGGTTGCATGGAGAGGGATTTTTTGACAGAAAATCCAATTATTCACTTTCCAATCAGGTGAGTATTTACAACTTGGTGACCATATGTATTCACTTGCAATTTAAGGTCATCATCTTCCCCCACAATCTTCGCATTGTGGATTATGTTATTGGAGTTCCTGGAAGTCTCCATGATGCCAGTGCCTTCCAGCATACCCAATGTGCCTGGTCACCTGAAAGGTTCTTTGGTCAAAATGAGTGGCTCTGGGCTGATTCAGCATATGGGTGTCAGAAGTGGTGCATTGTTCCATTCAAAAGACCTGTTTCAGGTCACTTGACCAGGGTTCAAAAAACTTTCAATTATCATTTGTCAAAGGTATGCGATTTTTTATATATATTACACCTAGTGCATACACACTCATTGGCTGGCAAGATATGTGTTTGATCTGAGCACTTCTATGGTTCTCTCAAAGGGTGTTTCCAATCCCTGAAAGAACTCCAAATTCAAATACAAACCCCTGAGGATTTGGAGTATTGCAATGCATGGGTTAGAACTTGCTTGGTTCTCCATAACATGATCATTTCCATTGAGGAGGACCTTGGGTTAACACCATCAGCTGAAGGATTTGCTGAAGGATTTGCTCCCTCTGAGGAGGAGGATGAGGGTGAGCATGAAGGTGAAGATGCAAATAACCAAGGCAATTATATTGGATCAGAGGGCCAGGTGTTTAGAGATGGGCTTCTAATACATTTACTTCAGCACTTAGAACAGTAAATGAGCTGACTTGTACTGTCAATTCTTTATTCTACTTGAATTTGTTTTCTCAATGCTTATTCAAAGACCAATAGTTGTATATTCACACTAGTACATACAGTTATGTGTGAATATGTTGGGAGGGGGGGGGGAACACTCTACATAGGAGGGGGGGGGAGGGGGAACACTACATAGGAGGGGGGGAGGGGGGGGGAAAGATCATGCACTTCATTCAAATGATCACAAGTATCCTGTCATATACTGGGAGGGGAGGGATGAACATCTTGGTCACCAGAAGCACCTTGATTCTCACCACCAGCTATGCCTCTCTGCAACGTGAGGTTCTGAGTGCGAAGCTGCTCCAGCTTAACCGCCAGCTCCATCTTCCTCACCTCTTGTGCACCCATCGCCTGTTCGTGGGCATACTTCTCGTGTTGTGTCACCAGCTGAAACTCGCGTTCTTCTTTACCCGCAGCCACCTTCGCTTGCGCCTTCCAGTAGTCGAGATCAAGTCAGTGTTGCTTGACCTGCGACCGTTCCTGCTGTGACTGTTGGAAATGCTGGACGAATGACATCGATGTAGATGTGAGACTATTAGAAAATCGGTTGGTGGGAGTCTCGTGCACATGCTTCGGAGTCTGCTTGGACGACGAAGGCTTTGAGTCGCTGTCGTCAGAGATGAATGGACTGGATGGAGACGAGGATGAAACACGAAGAGTAGAAAAAAAATTGGAGGGAACAACATCTGAATCGGATGACTCCTCCATGTTTGGCGCTGAGGCCGCCTTTTGCTGATGGTTCCATGGCTCTTCACGATGTGAATGGCTTGGCTGAAGTTTCAGATGGTGTCACGCACCAAAGGTGTTTGGCGATGTGAGCATGGACCCAAAAGCTGAATGATGAAGAATGGAGAAGCCTAGCCCTAATGCGCAGAATGACTGGAGTGTCTAGCAGTCATCCATCGCACAAGAACCACCCTTAACGTTAGGGAAGAAACCGCTCAAGCGCCAAATAAAAGTTTTCGAGCACCAGTTTACGGCATTCCGATTTTTCGAATATCTCAGCCATTTCTAAAGATATCGACATCATTCCCACGCTCACAGAAAGCTCTCGACCACGCCATCCTGCCTACCAAATTTGGTGACGATCCTTGCCCTCCACAATTTTCTGCGTCATTTCTGCCAACAAACACCCATTTCACCACTTTTTGTTGTAATGGCCACCTCTTCAACGATCTCTTCGCTCATTCCCTTTGCCAGGGAGAATAACTACGAGTACTTGCTAGGAATCCCCACTAGCATTCGCCCTGAAGCCTCCTGGTTCATCCCTCCCTCATCCATGACCTCCCATCCTATCACTTTGGGACAGCGAGTTCTCCTTGTCAGTCTGACATCGAGGAGGACTTTCTTTGGTTGTCTCAGGTCTGTTATCAGGCTTGAAAAATCATATGTGGTAGTTTCAGTTTCTCCAGTCGAAGAAGCATATGGATCCTTCATCCCTGTGCCCTGCAACGTCTACCTCTCAATCCCATCCTTCATTCTTCCAAAATTGCGACAGGTTCAATACCAATTACTGTCATCCAGTCTATCTGATCGCATTCATGATGAATTTGAGACACTTCTCCCTGCTCTTATGGGAGAAGATGGCCCTTCCTCCTCCTCAAACCCTCCAGAACACTAGCTGCAGCTAATGCAGGTCGCTTTACAGAGAGGAGGAAAGGGGGAAAAGTTGCAAAATCCTATGCCCTGACTACCCTGGAGACCCCCAAAATTGGCCCCTGGCAGAAACCCCCACTGTTCTTCGTTTGGACACGCAGCAAGTTACCATAATGCATCTAGATCTTAGATCTAGGAGTCACTATGACTCATTTGCAGTCATATCCCTTAATCAGCAGTGACCAGTGCGCTTACTCATTCCCCTTTTCGCATTATTCATCCGTTCCTTGATGACTCATTCTGTTTTCAAGTTGATTAGTGATAATCTTCGTCATGCTTACTGGTTTTACTTACCAGTTGCTTACTGTCCTTACTCATCCTTACAAAGCCTTACCAATCCTTTACCAATCCTTTACCAATCCCCTTACCAATCGCTTACAGATCACTTACAAAGTGTTGCTCCATATTTACTGCAGGCTACGCTACCTTTTTGTATATAAAGTACCAATACGTCGACAGCAAAAAAAAAAAAGGAAGCTACTTGCCAAGCTACTTGCCAAGCTACTTGCTCACTCATCATCATCATCGTTAGGCCCAATCATCATCGCTTTTGAGCCCCTCATCATCATCTCTATTCCTGCAGTATTTGAGGCTCCATTAAGGGTCTACTTACTGTCATCATTATCATCATCTTACATTGCTTCTAGGCTCAGAGCAGCCTATTCTCTTCGCATTTTCAGTCTTCCCCTGCTCCCCCTTTGTCAGGAGCACCTATACCCTCTGCCCTAGCCCCCTCTAGGTGCATGGAACCCCTCCCCCATTTTATTTTAACAGATCCCTTGAGCCAAAGCCCACGTAGGAAAACCACCAACTCGGCAATTGTCTTTGTGTTGGGTTTTTTTTTGGTGTTTTTGCCATTGATCCACACGTCGACTCACAACGGTTGGGACGGAAAGTTGGGGGATCGTCATTTAGGCTGATCGTTTCCCCGGTAGTGATAGTTGAACGGGGGGAAGGGTGTTGTTTGGAAGTAAATGCAGGGGGGGGCAGGGGCCCAAGAGCGATGGAAGGTAAGATAGGTGATGGTCATTCAGAAAAAAAAGAGCGGGGTGGCGGCAGACCAAGCAACGAGGGATGGAGGTCGAGGGACAGGGGGGGGGTGATGCCTGCTGGAAAAATGGGGGGGGGGACTACAGGGGACACAGGGCTATCCTCGTCTACACTCATACCTACTACTTGCGAGTCAGCACTACCAGAAAAATCTTCATCGTCCTCGATCTCCCCATCCTTGAGTCTGGATGGTGTAGACGAACGTCGCGCACTTGAATTGGCCAGCTGAAACTCGGGATCCATCATGGGGGGGGTCAGCTGCAGTTTGAAAAGCTTGATGGCATGCACTGCAAAATCTTGCCCGACATCAGCAGCACTGAAAGTATTGTTGTAGGCGGGGTTGGTGCGCCACCATCCATGCAGATCAGCCCACCAAGGAAAATCCTTCGTGATCGTGGCTGATACCTGTTAGTGATCTGAAAGCATAAAATCAAAAAAGACGTACCTAGAATATTTTTTGTTTTCTCATTGCTGAGGAGGTCCTCGTAGGTGCGCCCAGCACCTGTCTGCCCAAGCAGGGCATTTTGTTTCCGATACTTCGTTTTCAGCCTGTGATTTTTGAGTAAAGATAAGAAGCGATCAAGAACATTGAGAACATACACATCGAGGCAACTATGGATTGAGCTAGTGAAGACACCCGGGTTGGTCGCAGCAAGCGAACAGAATTCATCTGTTTCGTCGTGCAAAAAGATGGCCTTCGCCATCTCAATATAGATCTGATTCTTCCCATGGCGCAGTTGCTGCTTGCTTCTTCCTTCTTCTCGAGCATCTTGTGTGGAATCAGAAAAGAGTTTTTTGCGTTCACCTTCATGGGTCCAGCACCATTCAATAAGACGATCTGTTCGGCTAGCATGCACCTTTTCCCATGAGACACGAGGAACTACTGGTTTTGAGGATTTGGCCACCGATCCAATGGATCGTGAGACAGCGGATGTGGGCAATCCACCTGCTGAGTCCATCGCAGACGACAACGGAGGCGGTCAGAGGCAAGTATGGTCTGAGTTTAAACTTGGCCATATGTCAGCAACCTCGGCCGAAACTCACTGTCTACAGCCGACAAACACCCGACAAACATGCGAACCTCATGCGACTTTGAGACTCACTAATAGTCTACCCTACACTTTGCTAGTCAATTACTAATCAACCACTACACTTATTTGGTAGTCAAAAATGCGGACTTTACTACATTTTTGGTAATACAAATCTACACTACACTTTACTAATCAAACACAACACTTACTTGGTAGTCAAAAAAGCGGACTTTACTACACTTTGCTAATCAATTACTAATCAACACTACACTTATTTGGTAGTCAAAAAAGCGGACTTTACTACACTTTTGCTAATCAATAGTCTACACTACACTTTGCTAGTCAATTACTAATCAACACTACACTTATTTGGTAGTCAAAGAAGCAGAGTTTACTACACTCATTAGGTAATCAAAAATGCGCCACAACACTACACTTTTGGTAATAAAATGTACACTACACTACACTAATTGTATCTTGCCTGTATCTCAACCATTTTTGCAGGTATGGATGGGATAGGCATACCTCTGGGGTCCTCTAGTCAGGCACTACAACTTTTATTATGACATCTTTGAAATTTAATTTTTGAGATGTCCAATTTTTTTGGTATTTTACATTTTTCTCACCCATTTTTGGGCATATCAATGAGATAAGCATATTCCCATGATCCTGTGATCCAGCCCTACAACTTTTGTTATGACATCATCACTGTACAGCCACTTTTTGTTTTTGACAAACTGTGACTCCAACTGAACTTTGCAAATATCTCACCCCAAAAAGGAGATATTGCTGAGGTAATCATATTCCCATGGTCCTGTGATCATGGGCTACAACTTTTGTTCTCACTGTGGCTGTGCACCTGGAGGGTTGGAGGGTCTGGGCAGGTCTGGGAGGGTCTGGGAGGTCTGGAATCATTTTTCAAAAGTCCTGGGAGCACTGGAAAGCTGGGGGGGAAACATCTGGTTTGCTGATGCCTGCAATGTTCATGCAAAATTTACTAACCACCATTTACATCTCCTCACCAAAATCACTCACCTCCCTGGGTTCACAGGCACTATACTTCCCAGAAAATCAACAAAGACAAACCCTGGCGATAGCACTAGTGAACCTACAACCATAATTCCCTCAGTCCTCTCTATAACGATCGCTTCTCCTTCCCCTCCTGCAAGCCCCAACTCTGTTGGTGGTGATGAAAACCTGGATGAACTTGATGGGGACAGAGATGAGTATGAGGATGATGAAAGTGCCCTCACTCTGCAAGACACTATTTGTATATCATCAGACAGGTGTGTGGCACAGGAGGAATATTGATTTAGTTACATTGCTAGTCACATATTGGATGTAGTTATACAAGGTAACTACATCATTGCCATTTCATCCCATTGAGTGAGAGCAGTATTTATCTATAATTATTCATGGGGTAAGGAGGATGGCAGGAATGTGCACAGCCACACTGGTGACTTGAGGTATCGGGAAATATTCATATGTGATATCGAACTACAGGGGAAATGCCATATTACATCAGCAGAGGGTGAGGGACCGATGGATTATCTAGGATTATTCATGTCAGGTCAGCAGGGTGCACATGGCCACACCGATGTCAATGAAATATTGAAAATTATTCATACTAGAGCTCGGGCCACAGGGGAAATAGGTATTACTAATCAGTGAAGGTCGGGATTTGTCAGATTATCCACAATTATTCATATCAAGGGTGGGATGGGAACTGGGGATGGGCGGGACACACACAGCCACACTGTTGGTAGCATTTCTCACATCATGGGCAGTACAATAATTGGTGATTATTGGTACTGGACCAATACACTAAGGACTATGTTTTTTGTACCTATTTTTTTCATATTTATTCATACTAGATGTCGGGTTTTTCCAGGTTTATTCATACTGGCAGGGAATGGCATCAAACAAGCCAAATTAGACTGACACACCCATCACAACTGTAAGTCTAATAAAAGCCATTAAGTGGGAACCTCAGGTGGCCAGAATTCTAGGTGGCTCGAAGGAAAGTCTGATTAGGAAACTCGGTGTGGGACTTGGGTTGCTTGTCACAGCCACAGTAGTTGAAACGACTGGATGTAAACACTTGCCAACTCATTCATTCACAACTATTTGTTGCTTGTGGTTGAATGCAACCATATGTATGTATAATCATGCAATGATGTTTATATGGCACAAACGAAGGCCTCTGTCTTAGGGAAGACTGTTCAGCTGCAGTCCAAATGTTGGAAAAAAATTATGGCCATTACATGTGACTGTAAGTAATTACAATGGTTGATGTATGTTAGTGCCCAGCCAATGGGTAAAGTTTTCATTGTCATGGCATCATAATCCAGAGGTGCTGATTGGAGTGCCTGACAATGGCCAGTCACTCTGAGCCATGTCCACATGATTACAACATAATGATAAGTCATTTCCTGCCATTGCAATGGCACATTAATTGTAGTATAATTGGGATGCCCCTATGCATATTGGATCACTCATAATCTCATTGTAATGCTTGAAGTATTGCAATCATCCACCACTTGGGATATGCTGCCTGCAGTGGTGCCAACCTTGCTTGACATGTGAGAATGTCTAACATGATCACAACTGCAGACCAGTGAGACCAGGTGTTCTCTCATTTAATTGATAACCTTGTCATGGCTGGTGAGCATGACATACATCAGTACATACAACATGTCCTGCCTCTTTACAGTGCCCACAGAATTTCAGTCCAAACTAGAAAACACAAACTGCCACTACAGGTTTTGTTATGCTGCTCCCATCTAACCATGTGGCCGTGCTGGTGGTCACCTTTCTGCAGCAACTCCAACTACACTGTATTCTTGTTCTACTTAGTCATGGCATGTTTCCTTTCTCCTCTTCTCTTACCATTCTACTTGTATCATAGTATGTGTGGAGGCACTGCCCCTAGTCACATGTGAGACATGACATGTGGATCACATGACTGACATGTCCCTGCCTTTCCCCTGTCCCCATGTATGGTACACATGTACTGAGGTAGTCCCCTCTTCACCTTCTGGACTGCCCCTCATTCCTGTTGTCATGGTCATCACTTTCCACAGCCTCCAGGCAGGTCATGATCTTGACTCTGTTTCTGTTTCACAGACACTATTCTTATGACAATGACTCCTGTTGAGTTGTCCTGCCTTGGCAGTGCCCAGCAGGTTTCTGCTACAGGTCAGTTGTTGTTGCTACAGTACAGGTACTTACTGTGCATGCTGTGCCTGGTGATGGTAGGACTCATGTTGAGTCATTTGCCATAGTAAGCACAGGATTCCCGAGCCTGCCCTTAGGTACCATAGGAGTATATAGAGTAGGCTGGGATTGTTTGTGATCTCCAGCTTTTAGCTACCTTGCAATGAACCTCTTTATTCTCTCACTTCCTGTGATTGCTACTCCCATCAACCAACTCGAGTAAGGGTTTGCCAAGTTCTGCTCAAAGTACCAATGCAGACCAGGTCCTTCAACTCTCATCTAGAGGGTTGTTCTCTTGCAGGCTCTCGACTTAGTCTCGTTGTCTGGCATGGACTTTGTCTTGGCCTAACAGGTTCACATACTGCTAGTATGATATGGAGTCAACCAAAAATGGTCCTGGGCCCTGTCTGAACCTGCCAAAATGTCACAGAGGAAAAAAATGGCAGTCCAAGGCAGTGTCACCACATATCTCAAACTCTACATCAGCAAAACAGATGGTACAGATTTTCCACAGAGCAAGTACAGACCCTACAGACCCCCAGACCCACAGACCCATAGATGTAATCATTAATTTGCCCATATCTCACCCAAAAAAGGAGATATTGCTGAGGTAATCATATTCCCATGGTCCTGTGATCATAGGCTACAACTTTTGTTATGACATTGTGACTGTACAATGACTCTCTGAGTCCACACTGATGTGCTGTAGCAATTTCAATCGGAGTTTGAAATTTGTAAACATTGATTCGCCCATATCTCATCCAAAAATGGACATATTGACAATATAATCATACTGACATGATCATGACATCACATACTACAACTTTTGTTATGACATCATAACTGTACAGCCACTTTTATTTTTTGACACACCAGGTCTCTGGCAGAACTTTGCAAATATCTCACCCAAAAAAGGAGATATTGCTAAGGTAAGCATATTCCCATGGTCCTGTGATCATAGGCTACAACTTTCATTATGACATCATGGCTGTATGATTACTGTAAAGGTTTGTCCTTCCTTTCCACTTAGTTACTTATCACTCAAATATAAACACGACTGGTGTTATATTTGAGTGGTGAAGTAGGGTAGAATAGAAGTTACTTTTTTTTGTATCTTGAGTGCCTGTTATGTATGGGTACTCATCCTTACATAATCTATACAGTACTGGAGTCCAACTGTCTCAATGGACTCTGCACTGGCCCCTGACTCACATAGGGGCTAAGAGCACTTCAACTATTAAGTACCTATCTACAGGTAAGGAGAGGCTAGCCCTCCTTACACCTGCCCCCTGAAGAACCCGGATATGGGTTCTTTGAAGTCGATACATGGCATTGATGGTGACTATATTTTTTAATTCAAAAAACTCACACTTATGTAGAGTACACAAGTGTGAAACAGTGGGGAGACAGGGAATGACTGGAGGACCAGTTTGTGAGGGTGGTGAGTATACAACTACAATAGAAACAAAGGAATGAAAAACAAAGGATCCACCTGGACTCCTTACATAGGGGCCAGGCCTGAGTCATCGACATCCATCTGCTGGATATTGCTGGCCATTGGGATGTCAAAGTCCCAGTCATTGTCACAGTCAGTGGCAGCGATCATGCCCCCAACCACCTCAACCCCACTTAGCAAGTTCACATTGGTGGGGACAGGCTCAATGTCCCAGAAGTCTGAAAGCCCCAACTCCTGAGCACACTCCAAGTAGTATTTGAGGGGGTGCCAGTCAGCAATGCAGTCCTTGGGTGTGCCTTGCAGGTAGTTGCCCCACATCAGGCTGTTGTGGCACTGCTGTCCCTTTTCTTGTAACACGTCACTCTTGTCTTGGAGGAAATTGACACCCCAGGAATATAGGTCATCAGCCTCCTGGAAGCTCAGCCCATTCCTGGCAAGGTACTGGGCTATGTCTGCTGGGGATGGCATGATGTCTTTGGGAGCATCCCAGGTGCCCTTGGCCCCTGGGACAATGGTTAGTCCTTTGCTCTCAATGATGGCCCTGTACTGGCCAGTGACAGCAAAGAGTTGAGCGAAATTATGATGCCAACCATGGCAGTTGGAGTTGTAGTGGAACTGGGGTGCAAAGTACCCCTCCAGTATGAAACCCCTGATTCGTTGAACCAGGGCAGCCTCCTTGTCCTCTGCGAGCTCCTCGAGTGGACCTGGTACTCCCAGGAAGTGTGAGGTTTCCTCAATGTCCAAGTACTTCTGGACATGTTCCCTCCACTGGGATAGTGGTGCCCCCCAGTGTGGGGCAACCTTTGGACCTTGGTCCTGGTGCCATTTCTTTTTGTGGTCCCACCGATCAATCACTGGCAGGACTACTGGAACAGAGGGGGTCATGACCTGATGGGTCACTGCAGGAGCAGGGGGAGTTTTGATGACAGGTGGGGGTCTTTCCACCTGGGGGACAGTGACCAGCTCATGAGGGAAAGCAGGCTCCTCGTGAGCCTCAATAGGACCGGCCTGGCATTCCTCATATGCCAGGGGTGGATAGGGAGCAAGCCCCATGACAGAGGGCTTGTAGTTTTCACGCTTGGATTTGCCTTTGGTGGCCATCCAAGCAGGGGGGTGCCACTGTGAGAGCATGTAGGCAGCGACTGGGTTCCTGGCTGGTTTCATTCCAGTGTGCATGATGAGGCATTGAGCGGCCCTGGCATTTGGCGCATGACTCTCATCGTTCTCCTTGGCAGTGTGAGCATAGACATTGTCTATCTCACAGGTTGTGTTTAACAGGTGTGCTGCACCTGGGGGGACTGCTCCAAACATGGCTGGAGCATAGCCTGTGGATATTGCCCTCTCCATGTTGTTGTGGTGAGGTGCTTCAAACTGGTAGAGGCTTTGCTGAACCTGAACATGCAGGTACTTCCTGCCATTCAGCAGAATGATGGCTTGGTGGTGGCATCTCCTCTGGTCAATGGGGAACATGGTAGAGGCCTCCTTGAGGTGGTCAGTCAAGAGGGTGTGCTTGGGATGAGGCCATGTTTCCATGGGCTTGTCAGGTGTGTTGCTTAGCATCTCATGGGGCTCCACATGAGATGTGGAGGGACCAGTGACTGTGGTGGGTGTGTTGATGTGAGGAGGGGAACAAGGTGGTTGGTGATACATAGTGGGGGCTTCCCTGCACCCTCCCCCTGAAAGATGAGCCATGAGGCTTGATGACAAAGGCCCAGCACTGGCAGGCTGGGGTGGGCAGTTGTGGCATGGTTGGGATGCCAAGGAAGCCAGACAAGCACATTCAAGGTCATGGTCATCCTTGAGGCACTCACACTCGCCTTGGTAGTGGTGAGCATGGGACCACCAGTAGTCTTGGTTGGCCTGAAGATGGTTGACCTCACATCATAGGGTGGGGACATCATTGAGGCCGAGTAGTCATGAAAGTACATGCACACAGTCAGACCATGTGTGTATGAGGTCAGGGGTCCCTAGGACCAGGTCTTGAGCCATATGCAGCGCATACTGGGAGCATGCACTGCAGCCATCTGGCCAGCCACAGTCATCATGAATGAACACACTGAATTCACTGGCATGCCAGTGTTGATGTGGTGGGGATACAGAATGCTCATGATGATGTTTGGTGTCACATGAGCATGAGCGATGAGGGGAGGGGGACCACAAGTACAAAAATGAACACCTGCGAGGGGGTGTGTTGTCCCTTGCAGGCCATTTGGTGGCGCGATGATGTGTCCTGTCATCGGGCAACATGGACATGTCTTGGGATACAGCAGCATCCTCGCAGGAGGATGCTGCTGGGGTGTGAGTGGGGTGGGGATGGTGGGACATACCTATCTATGGATGTGTGGTAACTATGTAGATGTGGGAACGAAGAAGAGAGATGAACAAGAGAAAATTTTGAAAAGGAAATGATTGCATAATCAGGGTGATAAAGTTCTGTCATAGCCAAACACTCTAAACAGAGAGCTGGTGGCAAGTCCAAAAAACGGGCATGAGAGGTTCTAAGTCCGTGGGTAGTGTAGTCACATGTGGGTCACGTGTGTGGGACTTTGTGCAAATCACAAGTCCCTTTGTTCTCTACACATTTGCTTCTGTAGTGCGCCAACTGCATTTAGGCAGTCAGTGGTAGTCATCCACTCCATGCAGCTCAAGGTACTGATCCAGGGCCTCAAGCTCTTTACAATGCAGGTAAGGTTCCCAAGTGGAGTCACCCAGACTCCACTCAACTAAGAATTCTAGCTGACAGCCCACCCATTGGTGGGTGTTTATTTCATCAACCAGCCATTCTGTGTCATTGGGTATGCCCACGTTGTAGAGGATGTGGGTGTCACATTTGGGGAACATCACATCATCATTGGGTTCATGATGATGCAGGAGGTTGGTGTGGAATGTGGGGTGAATGCATTGTTCCTGGAGCTGCTTAGGCACTTCCAGAGTGTATGTGTCCATAGATGGGTTTGTTTGAATGATCTTCATGGGGCTGATGTACTTGGGGAGGAGTTTTCTGGCATGTCCCTTGGGCAAGGTGAGATTCTCCATTGATAGATATACCAAATCTCCCTCATCGTACTTCCCCCCTTCCTTCCTTCATTTATTAGTGTGGTGTGTCTGTCGGAAAATCTGTAAAATCATTTAAATGCATTGCAAGCAGTTATAATACTTAAAATGAAATGCTCGCTTATGATGTTAACGCAATGGCAAAGCTTGAATTGGGATTCAATTCATTTTGCCATTGGCATGTCATTGCAATGGTGATTGCATTAGTCATTACACTACAGTTGTTGGGGTCATGTCACTAAATTTGGGTTGACATCCTCGTGTGATAATGGCATTACAATCATCTCATGATGTAGTCAGGGTTGATTGCCATCTTTGGCAATATTTGAAACAACTGGACCCTGACGTGACATGGTGCTGTCATGCATGTCATAATTGTTATCACAGTAACATTGCAATTGCATTGCAATCAGATAGCAACTAAAATTATAAGAATAATATAACAGAACTTATCCCATTACATTTATCTTATCTTTATTGCCTTATCATCTGATCACACTTTCTCATCTGATTTTGATCAATCACACTGCATTATCTTATCTTCTAGATATTCACATTACATTTGTATTAGTACTAGTACTAGCATACTCGTATATACTAATATTATATTAACTACAGTAGTAACTACTTTTTTTTTTTTTGCAGGCACCTGGATTTGAACTCGTGACTTACTAAGTTTAACTAGCAAACTCAATTAGCAAATTGCATAGTCAAAACTAACAGAACTTACAGCATGCATAGTTTACCACTAGACCACGTGGCCACATTTACCCTATACAAGTCAAAGCCTCTTATGCGGTTAATTAGGGACTTAGTCAAATTTTCGCAACACTACTATGATTTTGATGCTATTGCGTTTGCAAGGAAAGTTGACAAAGTTACACTGCAACTACTTATTACTACATTTACCACGTCTACTGCCTCTACCCCTGCCAGACTTGGGTACATTTGTTGTCTCAGCCTCCACAGCATTTTCAGTAGGTAGTATAACCGCGGTAAAATGAGAGGTCATTGTGAGATTGTTAGCAGCAGCTTCAACGGCCATCGGGGTGTTTGTCAGTGGGAGTACTGCCGGCGGGGCTGGGTCGCTCGGCTCACCATCATCATCATCCTCTGTCAATGCTGCAGCATCCATTGCGGCCAATGCGGCATCAATCTCAGCTGACAGGTTTTCAATCACACCAGTTTTAGTTTGAGCCAACCCGATCCCAGATTTTCCGAAAACAAAACTGTTCATCTCACTGATAACATGCTGGATGTGTGCATCGGTCCACTTGACAACAAGAACTTGCTTGTAGGCACGGAAGATGTCATAGTAATCAATCTTTGAGGTGTGCCCAATGCCATTTCCTGGGAACTCACTGTCCGGAGACAGCAAGAACATGCACTTTTAATTATGACGATCAGTCTAGATAAATGGCATCACAGTTCACTTACAATGGTAGCAGCCCAGGCAACCAAACCCGGTGTGACTGCAGAAACTTGCCATTTTCACCTGTTCATTTTCAGTCTGCTGCGCCATACAAAACCCTCTGCCAATGATGCCTTTCCCCACAATGCTGCCCTCAAAATCTACAAATACAATATTAGTTTGTACAAGATATTAGGAACGTCAAATTAGTACCTGTCCGAGGGGGCGCCAGTTCAAGAATGGCTTCCTCATGTTGACTTTCATATCCTTGAAGAGAAGCAGATACCACATTGTGAAGCGCAGGTTGAGAGTACCAACATCTTTGACTCCAAGCATCTTTACGATCTCTGGAACTTCAAGATGAGGGTAGTTAGGGACGAAATGGGCCTTTGGGAGGTCGAATATTATGTCTGCATTGTCTCAGAGTTTGTACAGAATATCAGATCTTCCAGACTGCATTGCTTGTGCAAACTAGATGGTTTCATCACTATGTAGTATGATTATTGATAAATTCGGATTGCACACCAGATCATGAAAAGAATTTGTGTTTCAGACACGGTGCAAGTGTTCGGGAAGGATGGCATCCAGCTCTGCCATGAGACAAAGTTCTTCAGTAAGAATCGTGGTATAGTGGTTGGAGGATGAGAAGGACGGTGCATTTACTGGAGACGACTGTGATACTGCATTTGTTGTTGGCGTTGAAGAGAACTAATTTAAGAGAGCCTCAGAGAGGCTAAGAGTGGTGGTACTGCGAGACTTGTTATGTCCCTAAGGGAGGTCCTCGAAACCTTGACAGCACAGGAATGAAAATAGCCTCGAAAAAGAGTATATGTTGCAGAGAAAAATGACAAAAGGCCTCTAGCCCCAGACCTGGGCTCTGACTCTACAAACTCGTATGGTGGTTGTTATGTTCTGTTTGACTGCTGCCCGCAGCTGAACTCTTGTGCGAGCTTAGTCAGCGCCCGGCAACTCCTGCCACTTCACCCCTCGCTCCTAAGTCCCCAAGGGCACCTCACAACCTTGAAACCCTCTTCACACCTCTCGAACCCCTCACTTCTGCCCTCGACCACTCTCCAGTGAGCCCTCGAACTCCCCTAGAGCCCTCTCACTACCTCTTCGAACCCTCGAATCACTTCTTCGAACCTTCAAACTACCCTCGAACCCTCAAACTACCTTCAAACCTTCGATCTACCTCTTTTCTCATAGTCGGGGCTTCACCGCACCTACAGCGTGCAGGGGAAGAACAGCTCTATAGTGACACTGTACTTCTTCGCCAGCATCTTGATCTCGCTGTCATATGCTAGTAGTTCAGGCAGGACATTCTTCTTTGAGCATTGCAGCTTGTTAGCTTCCAGGACAATGTTCTTCTCTTTCAGTTCACGATTATGGGTCCATTCGATGTCGAGCTGAAGCTGTGCACTTCTGAGGGCCTGTTCAACGCAGTTGATTAGATATGACGGTTTGAATGAAAATCGATCTGTTACCTCTTCAAATCCAGGCTGGGACCTGGACGATGCACTCGGAAGAGCTGAGATCTGAGTGTTAACACTTTCCTCATAATCGGATCCATCCAAATCAGCGAGAGCAGACTGAGAGCAGCCACTCAGAGACATTGTAAATGGTCGGTATGTGGGGTGTCTGTGAATGTGGGATGCCAGGGCATTGGCCTGCTTCTTTGTGCTATTTAAGTATTTGAAACAGTACACATGCCATCACAGTGATCCGATGGAGAGCCATACGGATTTGCCGAAAGGACATCAGAGAGTGTGCTGAAGTCAGCGTGGATCAAGGGTCCTTTGCTTACCAGTGGAGACATGTGCTCTCTTGACTTAAAACTCCCTGGGTGGACTCCACTATTTATGTTCTTGTGTCAATGCAGACTGACTCACCTGTGTTTGCTTCCTTAACAAGTTTTGGTCATGCCTTTTTTGCACCAGTATTAGATATCTTTGCCACTGAAGCCAATCAGGAAAGAAGATACAATCATAAAATTGCTGCTTACTGGCTGGATTGTCCTCGGCAGTGACATGGCGATACTATCTATTACAAGTGTCAGGACTCCGTTTTTGCAGCACTGAGCTGGTCCTTGAACTCGTTCATTGCTATAAGAATAACAACTGACAATCACCAGAAAGTGGGGCATCGCAGTAAGAACCTACCCTTTTTGGTGTCAATGCAGACTGATTTGCCTCCTCAATGAGTTCACGGTGTGGCTTGTCCACATCAGCGTACTTCTCAGCATCAGCGACCATGCATTCTATGTCTTTGTCACTGGGACCTGATGAGGATGCAATCATCGTCAACTGGTCCTTCCTAGTTGCCTTATCCTTGGCATTAATGTGCACATTACCATCTACAAGCAATCAGTAGACAATAAATGTGTGTATGGAGACTTACCAGTGTCGATATTGAAAGTGATCTCGATCTGGAGAACACCCTTGGGGGTGGGGGGATTACCAATGAGGTTGGAATTGCTGAGTAGCTTGTTGTCCCCGACAAGCTCGCATTCGCCCTGGAAGATCTTGACTTTGATTGCAGTCTGAATATCTGCAGCAGTAGAGAAGACTTGCAACTTCTTTGTCGGGATAGTAGTGTTGTGGTTGATAAGTTTCATTGTGATACTGCCAAGAGTCTCAATACTGAGAGAAGTGTCATGACATCCAGAGGCAGAATATCGGTGACAGTCTCAGTGTCAACATAGACCGATTTGCCCTTGTTTGCTCCTCAATGAGTTCCTGTCATGCCTTGTCTGCATCAGCATATTTCTCAGCATCAGCGACCATGTGCTCTATGTCCTTGTTGCTGAGACCCAATGAGGAGGCAATGGTCATCGACTGGTCCTTCCCAGTTGCCTTATCCTTGGCGTTGACGTGGACAATACCATCTACAAGCAGTCAGTAAACTACTATCCAGAAGTGTGTATATAGAAACTTACTGGCATTGATATTGAAAGTGATCTCGATCTGAGGGACACCCTTGGGGGCGGGAGGGATGCCAACGAGGTTGAAATTACCAAGAAGCTTGTTGTCTCTGACAAGCTCACGTTCACCCTGGAAGATCTTGACTTTGATGGCAGTCTGACCATCAGCAGCAGTAGAGAAGACTTGCAACTTCTTCGTTGGGATAGTAGTGTTGTGGTTGATAAGTTTGGTCATAATACCACCAAGAGTCTCAATACCAAGAGAAGGTGGTGTCACATCCAGAAGGAGAATGTCAGCGACATTTCCTGCAAGAATGCCACCCTAAATGGCAGCACCAATAGCGATGGCTTCGTTGGGGTTGACACCTTTGCTGGGGTTGCAGCTGAAAATCAATTTCATGGTCTCCCTGACCTTTGGCATATGGGTCATACCACCCACCAGGATAACCTCATTCACCTCACTGGATTTCACACCAGCATCGGACAAGGCCTTCTTGCGCAGATCGATGGTATGTTAGATGAGGAGGTTGGTAGGGTTCTTGAATTAGGCTCAACTAAGCTTCAGGTTGATGTGTTTGGGACCAGTCGCATCCACGGTAAGGAAGGGCATGCTAACGGTCTGGGTTGTAGCCGACAGCTCAATCCTTGGCCTTTTCAGTGGCCTCACAAATGCACTGAATAGCCATGTGGTTCTGACCAAGATCGATACTGGACCCCTCCCTGACCTTGTTAAGGATGTGATTGACGAGAGATGTCGAGGTCCTTGCCACCAAGGTGGGTGTCTCCATTAGTTGACTTGACCTTGAAGACTCCCTTATGCATCTCCAAGATGGAAATATCAAATGTACCACCACCAAGATCGTACACAGCGATCACGGATGACTCAGCACAGTTCAGGCCATATGCTCATGCCACAGCCGTCGGCTCATTGATGACTCAAAGAACCTCAGGGCTAGCGATCCGACCAGGTCCTCAGTGGTCTGCCATTGAGCATCGTTGAAGTAGGTGGGGAAACTGCACGTCAGTTAATCGGTAGTAGTCAATGATAGAGAAGCTCCAAATAATATGCATCAAACATACTCAACTCTGTCGTTGAGGTATTGCTCAGCACATCTTCATCAATGCCAGAGGACTCGTCTGCGCTCTAGAAAGCAGATTAGTTTCATTAGTACTCTAAGCATCTGCATATGAGAACTTATGAATCATGACCTGATGAGATCCTTGATGCTGATAAGGCGCAGAGGAAATTGGTGAAGTCAACATTAATTGAGCAAGAAGGGGGGAGGACTCGCAGGTAGTAGGGATGGTGAGGTATACGATGGGGGGTAGGACACATGTGGACCTTAGCAAAGATTGATGGTAAGATATGTGGGGAGGAGAATGGAACTTAGACAACTCACCAATATTATGAAGAGCATAAGTAGGGAATGGCCCTATCCCTGTGAAATAGAGTGTAAGAGGGCCACCAAAGGGGCTGGTGATGGAGAGATGAACCACCTTTTTTGCCAAGTGTGTAAAAAAAGAGACATTACTTCCTTGTAAAACTGGGATGAAACTCGACCCTTGAAGACTAAGTATTGGTGAGATATGTTGGGAGAACAGGACTTGGACTCACCATTCTTATGAAGAATGTAAGTAGGGAATGGCCCAATCGCTGTGAAATCAGATGGGAAAGTGCACCTTGAGTAGTGAGGTGGACAGAGTCATCTTCGTCACCAATGTAAGTAGGGAACGGCCCAATCTCTGTGGAATCAGATGGGGAGTGCACCTCGAGTAGCGAAGACAGATGGAGAGTCATCTTCATTGCCACTGTAAGTAGGGAATGGCCCAATCCCTGAGGGATCCATGGGGAGCGCACCTTGAGTAGTGAAGGCGGATGGAGCTATGGAGGGTCATCTTCTTCATCACCTACCACAGCAAGCATCTCACAATTTTTCTTCAGAAAACATACTGAAAAAATGGAGGGAAGAGATACTCTTTTATTTTTGATGTTTGGAAAGAAAAAATGCAAAAATAATGTTTTATTTTCATCCAGAGAACATGAATTGATGCTAATACCAATTAGAGTAGAAGCTAATGGGCATTACCATCAATTCATGTTTTCTGCACAAACATAAAATATTATTTTTGCATTTTCCCCTTCCAAACATGCAAAGTAAGAGAGTGTCTCTTCCCTCCATTTTGTCAGCATGATTTCTGAGGAAACATTGTGAAATGATTGCAGTGTATGTAAGTAGGGAACAGCCCAAAATCTGTGAAATGAGATGGGAAGCATGACACGAGTAGTGAAGACAGATGGAGAGTCATCCTCATCACCAATGTAAGTAGGGAATGGCCCGATCTCTGTGGAATCAGATGGGGAGTGCACCTCGAGTAGCAAAGATGGATGGAGCTATGGAGAGTCATCCTCTTTGTCACCTATGTAAGTAGGGAACAGCCCAATCTCTGTGAAATGAGATGGGGAGCACACCTCGAGTAGCAACGATGGATGGAGCTATGAAGAGTCTTCTTCATCACCTATGTAGATAGGGAATGGCCCAGTCCCTATGAAATCGAGTGCAAGCAGGCCACCACAAAGGCTGGTGACAAGCGGAGATGAGCCACCTTTTTGGCTCTGTAAAACTGGGACAAAACTCGAGCCTTAAAGAGTACTGGTGAGATATGTGAGGAGAACACGACTTGGACTCACCATTCTTATGAAGTATGTAAGTAGGGAACAGGCCAATCTCTGTGAAATCAGATGGGAACCACACCTCGAGGAGCGAAGACAAATAGAGAGCTTCTTCGTCACCTATGTAAGTAGGGAACGGCCCAATCTCTGTGAAATCGAGTGTAAGCAAGCCACCAAAGAGGCTGGTGACAGATGGAGATGACCCACCTTTTTTGCTTTGTAGAACCGGGGCAAAATTCGAGCCTTGAAGAGTACAGGTGAGATAGCAGGGAGTATAGCGGGACTTAGACCCACCTTTCTTATAAAGTATGTAAGTAGGGAACAGGTCAATCCCTGTGAAAACAGACAGGAACCACACTTCGATTAGGGACAGAGGGAGGGTAAGCCTTAAACTGGAAAACAACAGTAAATATTCAACTCAGTGAATGGGGGAATGCAGACTTCAGTGGGGACAGGTGCGAGAAGGTGGCAAACCAACTGCTGGATGAAAAATGATGAGCAAGTGGAAGTGAAGAGGTTCACAGGCTGGAGAATGACTTACTGTCTCAGTGGTGTCCAGCAGCCTTGTGCATTGTTTGCAGGTGAAGAAACATGTCAGTATCAATAGTATCAATAACAAGGTAGTTGCCGATTCGTGTATGATCAGGGCATAGAAGTGCACCACAGATGATCAACTGAAGAGAAAAAAATTTGGCAGATTCACAGGGTTGTTCATGGACTCTCCACAAGTTGAGATGAATGTCCTTCGTGAGTCATGGCCGGGTTGGGGCATCATACAGTTGTACGAGAGCTAAAGGAAAAGTCTCCTCACCGACCACACACTGGAACATGAAGATTAGTTGGCCAAAGATGTCTTGTTGCTGGGTTTTGATGAGAACACAATCGTAGCGGCTGCGCCCATGGAAATTAGGGTTACACCACAAATGGTCTGTGTACTGGCACCAGTCCACAACAGACTCGAAATTAACCTTGATATATTTGTATTCCATAATCTTCATCAACAGTTAGGGAGCTTATGACAGTAATAGTATGGAAACGATACTTCAGCATTCGGTGGGAACTGGATGGGCTTGCCACCTGGAAGGGATTTCCCCACAACTGTAAAGTATCTATTGAGGAATTCATTGAGTTTTGCCCAGAATCGAATGAATGCTTTATCAGTAATACTCCTCTGCTTGATGGCTTCAAGAGTCAATGGATGCTTGGTCTTACTGCCTAACTTGACATGGAAGAAATCTTCCTGCTCGGTGTCGTCATCACCAATGATTTCCTCGTTTGAGATATACATATTGTAGTCAGTGATTCTGCAATGGATGAATTCCGAAACCAGCTCGAGATGATCGATGTCAAGAATCTGTTAGCATGTAAACATTGAAATACGTCATCCTAATAATGATTCTTGGTACACCTGATCAGTGACATTCTTGAAGTTCATATGTCTTTGATACTTCTCCTTCAAAGGCCCATGCATCTTCTCATTCAGCTTGGTGCTGAAGTTGCGAGTGACACCCTTCGCTTCGACGTCATCAAATGTGTGTGCGCACATGTGGTTCTTTGGGAAGTTCCAATTCTTCTTAGTATTCTCGGTCTTCTCAGAAAACTTCTGAAGCATAAACAGCCAGTCAGTATAAACTGAAGCTGTCACAAAGGGACTCACCTGCATCAATGTATTGAAGGTTGCGAGTGCCTCCTGACCCGCTGCAAGTGTATGCGTCATGTGTAACTCAAATGCTGTATAGAGGTCGAATTCAATATAAGCACGTAGACAATGGAGGAGGAGGTAGCCCTCCTTCTCCACAGGTAACAAAGTATCATGACACGCAAACACAACTACCTGTGTCAGGGATTTATAGCCATATATTAAATAGACTGTGATATAAACATACCTTAGATAAATCCTCGAATTCTTGACCATCGGTGTACAATACAGAGAGCCTCATCAAAATGATTCAGACCATGCCAGTGGGGCATTGCACTGAAACTAGTAACTTATCAATATATGTGCATCTGCAGGTAGATAACAAGTGCGTGATTCAGACAGAGCGAAACAGTCTTACTTCTTCTCAACCTTTGCCATGACTTGATGACCTCCCTTGTCAAGGATCCTGAGAAGCTCCAACCACAAATGATTGCCAAACTTTCCCATGAAATTTGCATGTAGCCGGTCCCACGACAGCATGTGATAAACATCCGTATTGGCAACAACCAAGAATGCATTCTAGCAAAGATTAAAGTACTACAGTGAATGAAACATGTGAGGAACTCACATCAACGTCACGAAGGCCCTGCCATATCAAAATCTGCTCTCCTTTCTCAGCAGTCTCCTGTGAGCATGCCTCCTGCAACACCTTTACAACGTTGTCACTGGTACGAAGCTCACATTGAGCAGGAAATTTTGAAATGTCATCATGAGGGATAAGGCATATGGGGCAAGGGAAGTTTGATTTGACTCCACGTACGAGAGCCATGACTGCCCTAGATAATATTAAGAACATCAGTAGATGATTGCATGGTCAATCTAACTACGACTCACTGTTCTTCATAGTTGGCAGATAAAATGAGTACTACCAGGAAAAAACAGCACACAATACCATCCCAGCAGTTTACCCAGCAGCCTGTCTGTGACTCTTTCTCGATTGTTTCTAGGAGCTTCTTGAAGGAGTGATGCCAGACAGCATTCTTGAAGTTCACAAATCGAGGTTTCCTGGAATGTTCCTTATCTTCTCTTACCTATGAGAAAGTGTATCAAGATGATAGTAGTGGGATAAGCAAATGACATATGATTGGCAGCCATCCAACAATGTGACTGCCTCCGATGCCTTCACCATTCCAGATCCAAGTTGGCAGGTTAGCAAGCCGTGCGACAACAGGGTATCCTTTCTGCCGCCCAAATGAAGACAATTTCACTTTGTCAGCATACAAAATAAATGGAAGGACTTTCCCGTCTGGAGGCAGTCTACTCTGAAAGCATCATGAAAATGATATGTTTCTGGAAATCTACATAGTATACATACATACTTGTACATTCCAAAACTCGGCAGCTGTCCACAGTTCATCAACGAAGTGAACAAAAGTGGAACCATCGAACTTGAAAAGGCGCACTGCATCAAAAACAAAATGCAGACCAACACCAGGGTGTTTAAGGAGATCAATGGCCCAGTCCATAAGCGGACGATAATACATGGGGAATTCATGAGGTTCACCGTCTATACCATCTATACAGACTATCTCCTTCTTGAACTAGACTGATTGTGATTAGATGGTACTACGGAATTAGTTAGAAACCCACTTACTGCTGTCGTGTGGTGGGAAGCAGCCTGCCATGTGCTGTGAAGATCGCTGTATTCATTTAGCATAAACGGATCGCTTCCACAGCGGGCTGATTTTATTAACTTGAGAAAACAATTGATTTGTTCCTTGCTAAGAGCAGCTTTGAGAACCAGCTCTGCAAATTCAAAGTCGAGACGAGATCGAAATGGATACCAAGGGTCAGTGGAAGTGTTGGGTTTGTAGGCTTTTGGTCTGTGACCCCACACAAATTTGACGAATGGAATCTTTTCAGACGGCCATCCAGCAGATGGATGGTATTCGATAAGAATATCATCAACATTATTGGAGTTGATATCAATGCCTGTGGTGGGTGATCGTTTGGTCATCATTGTGTAAATGTACAGTACGTACCATTTGCTTCATCAGCTATGTCCATGTGTGGGTTGACTTCAGCAGGCACAGACCAAAATTCATTGATATCTGTAATGGGTGAGATTGATTTTTGGAAAACTGGTGAACTGTATTGGCCTTACCTTGTTGTGGACCTGTGCCAGTGCTTGGCTGGGTGGCAAAGTCAGGATCGTCGACCCTGGACAGCTGCTGAGAGCCACTCGAGCTGGCTGCAAACTGTAAGATGAGAGTAAAACGAAATCAACAAAGTAACGATGCTTACCTCGATGCAGTAAGCCCAAGTATGCATTATCCTCCTTCTCCCTGCGAGCTCTTTTGATACACGATTTGCGATGAGGACCATACCTGGTCAACTTGAAAACTTTTCCACATGATTCACAGGTTACAGTTTGCTTTTCTGCAGGCATACTTGGCAATTACAGACGGAACGGACATAGAACAATATAGACAGGAAGTGAAGTGATGGGGAGAGGCAAAAAAGCGACAGTAGAGGATGAGGAAAGATATACACAAGGTATACACAAGGTATATGCGTGGCAAATCCACTATGATTGTGTGGTGATACAGTCACAACTCTGACCAATCAAGATAATCTGATCGCAATCACATTCTCATCACATGAAAATCACGTGTCATTGCAATGAGCCAAACCTTTTTCCAACATCTGCACCACACAAGCCTTGATAATGGCATTGTGAACCATCACAAGATTCTCTCTTGCCCAATGCATGAAGGACATCACCCCTGGAGCAGTTGTGGCTGACTGCTCCTCAATGTTGGGTAACAATCATGGCAGGTACCCATACATCAGCTCAAACAGTGCGAATCCCGTTGAGCTGCTGATACTTGAGTTGATAGCAAATTCAACCATTGGTAGCTTCTCAGCCCAGTCTTGTTGATCTGGAGAGACTAGTCCTCATAGTATTTGTGACACATTCCATATCACTTGTTCAGAGACTCTGTCCATCTGAGGATGGAAGGCTGTGGACGTTAGCACATCAGCAAAACAGCCTTTTTTGACTACAGGCAGGACAGTTGATGCATGCTTGTGCAACCCTGTACAGCCTGTACAGACATGAGCTTCTTTGGCTACCAGTAAGACAGTTCACATGCCTCTGTGTGCATCTGTACAGCCTGGACAGACTCATTAACACTACATGTACTCTTGTACACTGTTACCTACACTTGAGTCACTAGTAGCTATATTAATCACAGAGCTCACAGAGATGACAGCCAAGAACTATTGATGACACAAAATTTAAACAGGTAAAAAAAGAGCACAACATCATGGCAATACATTTCGTGCAATGGGTAGTAGACTACACAGATAACATGATGGCTACAGGTTGAAAACACTCAAGAGGACGTGGTAGGTACCCCAACATCAGGGTTATAGCCGCAACGCCTCACAACCATGCACACCCATCCAACATGTAGCTCTGCGGTGGCCAGCCTCGACTGTGCTTTCTCAACTTGCAAACGATTGTACTGTAGCTGTAGCATATCACGATGAACAAGTTGCTCTGCGAGAGATTGTTGGATGTGGTGTATGTTGCAATTGCTGATCGCCGTTTCTAAAAGTAGATGTGCCTCCACCAGATTGTCCGGGGAAGAGATCACCGAAGGTGCAAGAACCTCCGATGGCTAAGTCGCAGTCAGCTAGAATCCAGAATGCAGAGTCAGACTACTCACCACGTCACATCCTCTACTGGATCGCAGGCTGGCAGCACATCCAGAAGACCATTCCTCCTCCTCCAGCTTTTGGGAGACACCCCCAGGAGTGGATACCGAGAAGTGTCGCTGGTTTGAAGGCGAAGAGGGATCATCAGGCGATGCCGGTACCGTTAAAGGTGAATTGGAAGTGGAATAGAAGCCTATAGCCAGTGAATGCGTAGTCGACGACATGCGAAAAAGTGGATGTTATGAACAAAATAGGGAGGAATGGAACGGAGAACCTTCACAATCCACGGAGCTGTTAGGAATGTCGAGGCCAGTCATGAGCATGATATATGTGACTGTAGTGTCTGCTAGGTGGCACGACAAGAAACACTGCTGATTACAAATCAATGAACGACAATCTATGCTAAGTGCTGATGCTACTAGTGCGATATGACTTGGAACAATTTTGGGCTTTCTGGCACTTTCTGAGAATTTCAATCTCAGTGTTATTCCCCTGTCATGCCCTTTCTTCTAACTCCCACCCTTCCCACCTTCGATCGAGGCTTGATTCTGGTTGCAAAGATGAGATATATGTGTCTGGGTAAGTTTTCATGCGTGTATGCTCTTATTTCTAACATCCTGTGTCTAGATCACCACCGGCACGAGTTATCTGACCTCACCAGGAGGACGACAAAACTTCTACATGCAAGACCACTTCCGGTCCTCTGCCAGGGTCACACGATGTAGGGAATGGTATTTCCCTACCAGGGGATTTTCGTTATTTTATTGTTTTTACTTTCTTTTCTTTTTCTTCTGTTCATTTACCTTAGAGCTTATTTCGTGTTTCGAGTTTAGACACGTGAGTTGGCTTAAGTAAGCCACTCGCGCACTTACATTACACTGTACTTACTTAGAACAAGAAAGGAAGTCGTGTTCCGAGAGTTTTGAGAGTTTCGAGTTTCGAGTTCAGGTTCGAGAAGGCCTCGAGTTGCCTTCAGTCGTGTTCAGACAGCATCAGACAGCATCAGACGTCTCTAGACAGTCTCTCCAGGCTATAGAAGCCTCTCTGGAAGAATTCCTCCCTCAGGTCTCTGCTCATCCCCAGACACAATTTAATCCATCTCTTCAACGAGTCGGTTTGCATCATCTCGGAGGCATGTAGTGATGGTAAGGCCATTCCATGCTCTAGATAAGTCTCTTCCATGTCAGAGAGTGTCTGCATGTGACCTAACTTTGCTCTCACAGTCGTAGCATCCTGAATTTGAGCGGGTCGGTCAATCAATGGGTTTTGCAGACTGGGAAATTCAGTATGAGGTCAAGGAGCATCGGGTATGTCGTGAGTTGATCTAATTTCATTTGCAATTCAAGTGGGTGTTCTCAGGGTTAATAAAACAAGTTCCAGGTATTGTCACTATGCGATTGTGTCCAGGTATGTCCAGTGCACTTCAGCCTGCATCAACAATAATGAAAAAATTGTGAATATCCATACAGTGCCAGGCTCATATGTGCAAAAATCCAATTTCTCCAGGTCTACGCCCTCTGGCCTGACTCTTTGTATTATAACCTCATCATCTATATACTGACTCGTCTTGTCAGGGACTTCGAGTGCAGATGTGCATTCATCGGGCCACTTGGGATCGAGTTTTCGTTGTCTCGGTGGTTTCGAGGGCTGTCTGGGTGTCCTGTGTCTGTGTTTCTTGTGCGGCAGTGGTGAATCAAACGCTGCCATTGTGGTTGTCATCATGTGAGGTCTCCCCTATTTAGTTGGTATTTGACAAGTTGCAACTACTCGAACGACATGCTAGGTATCGAACAATACAGCAGCAACGTCGACAGCAACGACGACTCCCAACAAGTCTTCAATCAACCTCCACCCAAACCACCTCCACCCTAGCCAGTGTCTGCGAAGCCAAAGTGACGTAAGAGGATAGCCATAAACCTTCCCCCTCCACAAAATGATAACAATGAGCCCCTGACCAAGAAACCATGTATCACATCCAGCAGCGGTCAAGGAGCAGGCAAGTCTTTACTGGGCATGCTTCCAGCACTGAAACAGGCTTGTAACTGCGACTGTTGTATATTACAAGCATTTGTAATACAAGTTGTAATGTAACATGACTTTGGGGACGGGTGTGATCTAGCAAGGCCTTGCTGGACGAACGTACCTATTTAGATGTAGCAAGGATGGTGCATTGCTAGCAAGATATTGCAGCACTTGCTAGAAAGTGTATATCTGGGCGAGCACTGCAATTTCTGGCAGTCCTTGTAGGTCTTGCTAGGCACAGCCACTTTGCTGATGAGTCGGGGTGGCATTAATTTTATACATACATGAATACACTTGTAATCTAACTCTAATCTGTGTTCATCTCCCTGCATCCTCACCACCATGCCTAAGGCCAAGCGGAAGCTTTGTCGATCACAAAAGATATCGCACTGCCCCGACTGCGGGAAGAGGTTTGCAAGTGAAACACGAGTTCTTCAGCACATGAATCAGCCCTCAAACACGTGCAGTTCATGGATGGACCACTTCTCATCATATCTGCATCGCAACACCTCCACCACCACTTGGAATGGCACAGAAACTCACCATCCAACTGAGCTTCAACATCAAGCTGGTGCAAATTGCAACAGAGATCTTGGAGAAGACATTGCTGACTATGGACTAGCCTCAGATGGATTCGGACTCAGAGCAGTTGAAGATACCGCGAGCCACACAGTCAGTGAGCACCAAGGTTGTACTCCCATCCCCGTTATCAATAGTCACCCAAACATGCCTTCAATATATCCAGGGGGAACCACCTTCATGGACTGGTTCTTCGACGACCAATACGCGACACTTTGGCAGCAAAATTTATATTATCCCTTCGCATCGGCAGGAGATTGGCAGTTGGTGTCATGGCTTCTGCGTTCACGGCTAAGTATGGCCACCATTGATGACTTTTTATCTCTGCAACTGGTGCGTCTAGCCATCCTTCTCTTTGGCTACTTTTTGTTGAATGCAACTCATCCCAGGTCAAGCAACTTCCCATCTCCTTTTGATCTGCAAAGGAGCTACACCTTCGCACAGAGATGTTACCATCCAGTCCCTGCTGGAAATCACACACACTCCTCCCTCAGGTTCTGACTAAGCACAAACCCATCATTTACTATCGAGATCTGCTCGAGTGTCTTCAGTCCCTTCTCAGTCATCCCTTATTTACATCCCACATCTCCTTCATCCCATGGAGAGTTTGGTCGTCGTCTGCGCAGTGAAAAGAATGTTGAAGGAGAGTGGGGGGAGTGACCAAGAGGTCTCCCTTTGGAAAGAGTGGGTCAGTTCGACCCGAGGGGGCAAGAGTTGCCTGGTAGGGGGTCAGAGAGTGGGGAAAAGACAGAAAATGTGCCCAATAACTCCAAAGGAATGTCGAGATTTGTCTAAAGAATGTCTAGTGATAGGAGAAATAATATTCCGAGCACCTCAGTCCCAGAATTCTGTCTGTCTCATCTCTAGTAAGGCATCTATTTTGTTCTAAGTATGTACAGTGACTCTAAGTGTGAGTCTGGCTTACATAAGCCAAAACTCGTGCAAACACTAAGTGAAAAGGAGGGTAGAGTAAAGATAAAACAAAAACATAAGTAAAAATGAGAAAATATACCAAATATCCTAGTAGGGAGGACTCCCTCCCTACAGCGGATAGTCCATATCTACGAGGAGTGGATGTCAGGCAATCATGCTTGGAGCTTACAGGTAAGCTGTTAGCCGCTCAAAGCTCGATGCATTTTCGATTTGACAAAGGATCAGATACCACACAGTGCAACGCTTCTTGGAGTCGTCTTGTCTTCTGACAAGACCAACATCTCAGTGATGACTGGGAATAGGATGGCACACCCACTACTCCTTAGCCTCACCAACATCAACACCAACATTCGGAGTAAGGGGTCACTACATGGCCATGTTCTCCTTGCACTCTTACCGGTCGTATCATTCATCCATGGGAAGACTCGCATTCGCAGCCTGTTATCTGACTGGCTCATCCACGAGAGTCTAGACTTTGTACTGAAGCCCCTCAAAGTTGCAGCGGCCATTGGGGTTATGATGAGTGGCCCTGTTGGCAACTTGTGTTACTGTTTCACCCCCCTTATTGCTTATATCGCTGATACACCAGAGCAGAGTCTACTTGTGTGCATTAGTCCCAAGGCCTTGCCAGTATCGACCCCAGTATACAAGGAATTTGGAGACCCTTTCCCCCATCCCCCATGCACAGTCGGGAGAACCCTTGACGACATCGAATGGGCATGCATTGAGGCTGACCTGAATGACTTCGAAGAATTTCTCAAGGCCGCTAAGCGCTACTCTCTTAGCAGTGTACACAAGCCATTTTGGTGAGACTGGCCACTCTCCGACCCTTCGAAATTCCTCACACCAGAGGTCCTACACCATTTCCACCGCTTATTCTGGGACCATGACTTGCAGTGGTGTAGTATCGTTCTCAGACCAGCCGAGATTGACTATCGCTTTTCTCTCATTCAAACACCAGTTGGGTACCACTCATTCAGAGAAGGGATATCGAAGTTTAAGCAGGTGACAGGTCGTGATCATCGTGCCATGCAAAGGTACATTGTTGGAGTCATCGCGGGTGCTGTCCCTCCGAAGTTCCTCTTATCTATCAATGCCCTTCTCAGTTTCACTATCTCGCTCAGATGCCCCATTTCGATCATGACGCCTTGGCTAGAGTCGAGACGGTGCTGAAAACATTTCACGATAACAAGGCAGCTATCATTTCTAGTGGTGGAAGGCAGGGTAGTAATGGACCTCTTCAGCACTGGGAGATCCCAAAGCTTGAGCTCCTGCAGCATGTCGTGTCGTCTATCCACAACTCTGGAGCTGTCATGCAGTGGACGGCCGATGTTACAGAGCATGCACATGTCACTGAGATCAAACAGCCTGCATGCACTGGAAACAACCAGGATTATTACACACAGATAGCCTGACACCTGGACCGCAGTGAAAAATGTTTCCAATTCGACCTCGCCACCCGTCTTGCATCCGCTGAACAAGGAGAATCAGGTGAAGACAACGAAGACCAAGAGGACGAACATGAGCCAGACTTTGAAGCACTTCATGTTACCCACTACTACACTCCGAGTCGCACATCCGTTAACTACTTTGAGTCTGCCAAAGCGTTGGCTAGTGGTGCCATTCCCAATGCTGTACTCCCCCATAGAATCTTCGCATCTTCCACAACCGCATTCCGTTTGGCTTTCAAACCATCACTGCGTGTCACGATTGATGAGGCTGTGGAGACATTCGGTTTGTCTGACCTATGACTGGCAATCACTGACTACATTCACCGCGATGATCATTTAATGACTGAAGTACTCAATCCCTCTGCCAAGAAGGTACAGATCTGGTTCAAAGTTTGGGTTCAGCAGCCCAGCTATCATGACTGATCGTCACTCGAGTCACCACAAAGTCTTCTCGCCTCCCCTCCCTCAGTGTATCTTCCTGGTGGTCGATATGATTTTGCTGTCATTAGTCAAGCGGACGAAAGCGATTGGCCCTCGAATGGTCTCAGAGGTGCGTTCTCCATTAAAATATCTTACCATATGCACACCATTACACAGGACATGCCGTTGCACAACTTTGCCTTATTTTCCGTCTCTATCGCAGCAATACTTTCCTTGCTTACATTCAATGCTTTAATGCCACCTTCCCTTCTTCATCGTCCTATACCACTGATGCTGCTGCTGGCATGCACGTACTAAAATGTACAATCTGGAGTGACGGTGCCCAAGTGGGAAAGGTCATTCCATTGCATCATATTTGCTTGCCAGCTCATGTTATTCCACACTTTGGGAAAGAGGCGAATCCACGTCTAACATGTCACAATTGCTACGAGTTGTCGAACGATTTCTGGCTTAACAAGTATTGGAACAAGGAATTCTTTTATGCATTGTCACTTAGTCAATCAGTTTTTGCATAGTCCTTGTCCCTTTTGTTGCTTGTAATAGACAGCTATATCCATAAATGCATCTGTGATAGTATTACCGGCCTGACTTCCACCATGGACATTTCCCACCCTCCAATGCATGTGTGGTATGCAGTAATGCAGAACTCCCCTTTAAAACTGAAAACTACATCTGTTCCTACGACAGGCAAATTCTTCAGGGTGCAGGACATCAACCAGGACCTTCTGGTTGAGCTGCAGGGCGCCACCATCGATGAACAACTGCTCATAACTTGGTCTCACTATATCCTGGATCATTGCGAGAAGATGCTACCTGCAATAATGAAACATATACCCCAAGCAGATGCGAACTTGCCGCTGTCAATCTCATCGCTCCAGAACAGAGATGAATTCCTCTATCGCAATGGATGCTGGGAGCCGATGGACCTTCCCCAAATCCTGAGACTTTCAGAGTCACCATCTACTACTTCATCCCAGCCTCGATGGAACCACCCCAGACGTGAAGCTGTTCAAAGGCATATCCCTGGGACTTCACAGGAAGAAGCTGTTGAGGGAACTTTCTTACCTACTGCCAGTTCAGAGGAGTGGCAGGTCGCGAAGTGGTTGAACAAGCTTGCACTTGCTGTGCAGGCCTTTATCCCTGGTAGTCCCAGCACTGTAGTCTTGGGGTCTACGGTCACACACAGAAGAATTACGCGCTCCACTGCTGCCTTGCATGGCGTGAACTGTCATCTGTGGTTTGCAGAATCATCCTGTAAACCAATCAAGGACAATTTAATGTCATGGAAGCCTGATGTGGTTCTGTGGGAGGACTCCCTTGGGTGTGCTTTTGGACCTCAACCAGAATTGTCACGGAAGGATGTCATATTGTTCATGGAACTAATGTCTGGGACGTACTCACTCTCCGATGATATCGGGACTGTTCGCAATGCTGTTATGTGCAAAGCTTACGCAGTCTTCGCATCCCAACCAGGTCGACAGTTCTTGTTTGTGTTGTCTATCGCTGGTCAGAAGTTTTGTGCCCACATGTTTGATTGCTCTGGAGTTATCCATTCCCGTCCCTATGACATACATCGATGCCCCCGTGTGTTGCTATGCATGCTAGCGATGCTCATGCTCGGTGATCCCGAACACATTGGATATGATCCGACATTGATTTATTTCCCGTCTATTCCCTGACAGATTTCATCACGGAACACTAGCCCCGGCACTATCCAGGTCGCATCCACAATGTACAACATTGTAGACTGGATCTTCTTCAGCTTCCTGATCTGTGGTCAGGCTACATTGTGCTGGCACGTCTGCCTCAATAATGAACACTACATGGTGAAGGATTCTTGGACATGTGTAAACCGGGTGAGCCGTGAGGAAGATATACTTCGCAAGATCCAGGACTTGAAGGGGGTTCCACAGCTCATCGCTGCTTGGACTGTTGAAATCAGCGGCTTGGATGATGGAACACATCTATGCCGTGAGTCAATTTTCCCCTTGGATGATGTTCGAATCCACTGTAGACTTGTTATGTGGCCAGTTGCTACTCCCCTATCCAATTTTAACTCTATCCGCAAACTTCTCAGTGTTTTCATCGACATCCTTGACAGTACGTCAGAGCAGAGATTTACTGTACAAATTCTGGCAACGCCCGTAGCGCATATGACTCTCGTCATGCAATACTTCATTCTGCACCGCGATATCAGTGACAACAACCTTATGATCTATCCTTGCGATATTCCCAAGGGCAAAACTAAGCAACATTGCAAGGTTGAAGCCTCGAGTAGTGAAAGATGCCTTCGTGATGATAAAGGCTCCCAGGATGACGATAGAGATTCTCATGCAGAATCTCGTCGTAGTGATGCAGTGGACATTGGAAAGGAGGAAACACATGAACAAAAGCTCCGTTGGTGGGATCAAGAAAGGTGCCAACAGATCCAGGCTGGTATCTTGCATAATGGCCTGCTCATCGATTTTGATTATGCGACCAAACTTGATCAATCTCAACCCCGAGTCTTGACTGCTGGTGACCACACCGTAAGTAATCCCCCTCCCCCCCTCTCAATCATCGTTGCTTATTGTTTTTGGACAGGGGACAATACCGTTCATGTTGGCCAGCATACTCATCGGCTATAAGAAAGACGAGATGACACACTCTGCCAGCGATGACTTAGAATCGATCATTTATGTTCTTGTTTGGATGTGTGTCCTTTACGCTGGCCCTGGGACCGTTCGTCAGGACAAGCACATTACTCAAACAGTTTTGAAGCCCTGGGTTTCTGTGACCAACCCCACCAATGTGGTGAACCTTGGGTTGCACAAAAGAGGTTTGACAACAGAGCTGAGTATGGTGACCAATGAGTTTACCACCTTCTTCAAGCCTCTTTGTTCAACAGTCAACAAACTGCTCAGAGCTCTTGGGTCCAACTGGTCTACAACTGATGATGCACTTAACTACAAGACTATCAGGGATATATTGCTGGAGGGTTTTGGAACAGTTGAAGAGGTACCAAATTGGAGTGGCCAC
Source organism: Pisolithus microcarpus (assembly GCA_024613185.1). Taxonomy (NCBI): domain Eukaryota; kingdom Fungi; phylum Basidiomycota; class Agaricomycetes; order Boletales; family Pisolithaceae; genus Pisolithus; species Pisolithus microcarpus. Next base: position 57,158 of record JANFAI010000064.1, on the reverse strand, counting down.
AAGGATGTGTATGGATATGGCCTACTGAGGGAGAATGCGAAGCGCAAGTACCCCTCTTATGCAACAACCTGGGTTGTTCGTCAGCGCTGTCATTGAACTACAATACCACTGCATTCATACATGTCATACTATGCTAAGCCTATGAAATATGCCTAGTTTTTGCCCTGCCTTGTGCTGATTGATGTGGCCAGTCACTGTTGAAACTACATAAGTAACCTAACTAGCGGTGTCTGTTGGGTGGTAATTGACTTGTAGGTTACATAACACGCACACTTTCTCCACCTCAGTGATTCACTTACCCATCGACTCAACGATATCCACAAATGTTTCAAGAGTATGTGTCGTTTGCCTATCAATTTATATAATTGTGCACTACAACGTTTTTCAAACAGTTTGTGCGCCCCTGGCATGGTCTCTCCGAGTCTTTCCGAATGGGCATTCGTGACAAACTCATGTCTGTAATAGGACACATGGCCTTAGCAGTGTGCAGTATTAAAGCAAGTGGTTGACAAGGTGAGCCCTCAAGCCATCTTTCTTCGCTTTTGTGGTTCGTCCCCACCGATGGCTGCATCTGATCCAAGAAAGCAGTTGACTCAGTCCAACCACACCTTCCCACAAGAGACTGGTCCTGATGCTTGCAAAAAGCCACGAAAGGTTAACCCAGCTGATACGAGTACTTGTAAGGCCTTATTCCACAGTGTTAAAAGACAACTCACTTCTCAGTCGTTTTACAGATGTCGCTGGTACCGAGTCTATGCATCGCTCCTCCAGGATGACCAAAGGGAGCAGCGGTCAAATTGCTCAGCTTCAAAATATTGAATGTATCCAGACTGAACAGACCGCCACATCCAAAGTTTCTCATGCATCCTACCACGAGATGGCTACTGCTAATGAACCATTGAATCCCTTGGCCCCAGCGAAGTCAAAGCCAAAGCCAAAGCCACGCATGAAGACGTCTTCTGCTTGTGCATCGAATGATGGTCAACTGGTATGCATCTGTAACCTTGCAGGCCCATTACTGACAATGAAGCTAGCCCAAGAGTTTACAGGAGCCCACTAGCCTCGACGGAGCATCTCCACCCACATATCAGGTAGCTGTCAAAGGCTCTCGATATGGCTTTCGTCTTGCAGGGTTGGACAAGCAACATGAACAAGATAATATCACCATGGCTCCTACATCTCGTGCAGGGTCTGTCGTGCCTATGTCTTGCAGAGGTTCCATTGCACCCACGTCTTGTCAAGGGTCCATTGTCCCTACATCTCGGAGGGGTTCTGTTCTTCCAGTGTCTCGTGGAAGTTCTGTTGTCCCAGTGTCTCATGGAGGTTCTATTGCCCCAAGTTCTTGTGGGGGATCCATTCCTCCAAGTTCTCATAGTAGGTCTGTTCCAACGTCTTAGCGCGTCCACTGATGTAGCCTTTGGTTTGTGGCATGGGTCGTTATCAGCTACTGGTGCACTCCCTAGGTCACAAGGCCATTCAGCAGATCTACCCTCAACGATGATACATGCTTGTCGTCCCTACTGCGGCTATAGATCTGAGGAGGAGGACAGCCAGCTACCGGATCACCACTACTCCTTTCCCAATGTCCCAGTCAATAGGGCGTCTCAAAGTTCGCCAAAGTTCACTTCAACACCAAAATTTCCAAACATTCAAAAAAACATACTTTAAGCTCCGACTCATATTCAAGCACCGACTGATCTTTGTAGTTACCAAATTTAGAATGTTCTATCATTGTATCGAGTCAGTGATTGTGATCTGCATAGTCGCCATGCCATGGCAGAGCGTACGCCAGGTATTGTTGAACGACCTGGCCAGTGCCTGCCGAGATCTTCAGCTCATCAGGTTTCAAGACCTCATCCGTACTGCCATCGACCTCCTAGACTCTTCCAGCAGCAACGAGGATACTGATTCCCAGGTTTCTGACTCTGATTCTAGCATATCTGACATGTCATCCGACTCCTCCCTTTCTGATTTCACAGTGGACACCCTCATGTCCCTACTGGAAACATCCAAAGCCAGCTTCATAGCTGGACTGATGCTCAACCACCAGATTCTGTCATTTGAAAACACTATCGTTGCCCTGACAGTGTGAGTCGACGTGTGGATCAATGGCAAAAACACCAAAAAAAAACCCAACACAAAGACAATTGCCGAGTTGGTGGTTTTCCTACGTGGGCTTTGGCTCGAGGGATCTGTTAAAATAAAATGGGGGAGGGGTTCTGTGCACCTAGAGGGGGCTAGGGCAGAGGGTATAGGTGCTCCTGACGAAGGGGGAGCAGGGGAAGACTGAAAATGTGAAGAGAATAGGCTGCTCTGAGCCTAGAAGCAATGTAAGATGATGATAATGATGACAGTAAGTAGACCCTTAATGGAGCCTCAAATACTGCAGGAATAGAGATGATGATGAGGGGCTCAAAAGCGATGATGATTGGGCCTAATGATGATGATGATGAGTGAGCAAGTAGCTTGGCTAGTAGCTTTGGCAAGTAGCTTCCTTTTCTTTTTTTTTTGCTGTCGACGTATTGGTACTTTATATACAAAAGGTAGCGTAGCCTGCAGTAAACATGGAGCAACACTTTGTAAGTGATCTGTAAGCGATTGGTAAGGGGATTGGTAAAGGATTGGTAAAGGATTGGTAAGGCTTTGTAAGGATGAGTAAGGACAGTAAGCAACTGGTAAGTAAAACCAGTAAGCATGACGAAGATTATCACTAATCAATTTGAAAACAGAATGAGTCATCAAGGAATGGATGAATAATGCAAAGAGGGGAATGAGTAAGCACACTGGTCACTGCTGATTAAGGGATATGACTGCAAATGAGTCATAGTGACTCCTAGATCTGAGATCTAGATGCATTATGGTAACTTGCTGCATGTCCAAACGAAGAACAGTGGGGGTTTCTGCCAGGGGCCAATTTTGGGGGTCTCCAGGGTAGTCAGGGCATAGGATTTTGCAACTTTTCCCCCTTTCCTCCTCTCTGTAAAGCGACCTGCATTAGCTGCAGCTAGTGTTCTGGAGGGTTTGAGGAGGAGGAAGGGCCATCTTCTCCCATAAGAGCAGGGAGAAGTGTCTCAAATTCATCATGAATGCGATCAGATAGACTGGATGACAGTAATTGGTATTGAACCTGTCGCAATTTTGGAAGAATGAAGGATGGGATTGAGAGGTAGACATTGCAGGGCACAGGGATGAAGGATCCATATGCTTCTTCGACTGGAGAAACTGAAACAACCACATATGATTTTTCAAGCCTGATAACAGACCTGAGATGACCAAAGAAAGTCCTCCTCGATGTCAGACTGACAAGGAGAACTCGCTGTCCCAAAGCGATAGGATGGGAGGTCATGGATGAGGGAGGGATGAACCAGGAGGCTTCAGGGCGAATGCTAGTGGGGATTCCTAGCAAGTACTCGTAGTTATTCTCCATGGCAAAGGGAATGAGCGAAGAGATCGTCGAAGAGGTGGCCATTACAATAAAAAGTGGCGAAATGGGCGTTTGTTGGCAGAAATGATGCAGAAAACCGTGGAGGGCAAGGATCGTCACCAAATTTGGTAGGCAGGATGGCGTGGTCGAGAGCTTTCTGTGAGCGTGGGAATGATGTCGATATCTTTAGAAATGGCTGAGATATTCGAAAAATCGGAATGCCGTAAACTGGCGCTCGAAAACTTTTATTCGGCGCTTGAGCAGTTTCTTCCCTAACGTTAAGGGTGGTTCTTGTGCGATGGATGACTGCTAGACACTCCAGTCATTCTGCGCATTAGGGCTAGGCTTCTCCATTCTTCATCATTCAGCTTTTGGGTCCATGCTCACGTCGCCAAACACCTTTGGTGCGTGACAACGGATGAGGTGGAGAAATTGCGTTACCTGGCTGCTCGTAACAAGGCTCCCCGTGCTCCACAACTCCAGCTTCTTGAAGAGTGGTGTCTCAACAACGATCTTAAAACATTGTAAACTTTGTGTGGATCCTGATGTCTTTGCCTCCCTCGTCGCAAAGTTAGAAAATCATCCTGTCTTCAGCAACAACTCCAACAACCCTCAACTCCCTGTATCGGTCCAGCTCGCCATTTTTCTCAACGGAGTCGGCCACTATGGAAATGGGGCCACTACGGAAGACATCGCTGAGTGGGCTGGGGTTTCCATTGGAATGGTCTATAACTGCTACCGTCGGGTCATGATTGCACTACTCCAACTTCACGACGATGTAATTCACTTTGACCCGATGGAACCAGAAGATCAGGAGGAGTGGGACCGGGTGAAACGATGGGTCGAAAGCTGCAGCTGTTCAGAGTGGAGGGGAGGGTTTCTGTGCATTGATGGGTCGCCCTTCAACCTCTTCCAGAAGCCGGGTTGGCATGGTGAGGGGTTTTATGATCGTAAGTCGCGCTATTCGCTATCCGCCCAGGTATGTACTATTCTACGACTTGGGCATGACACTAACTATTATGAAGGTCATCATACTTCCCCACAACCTCAGAATTGTCGACTATGTGATCGGAGTCCCCAGTAGCCTTCATGATTCCAACATATTCTCTCGCACTCGTATTTATTGTCACCCGGAGACATTCCTTGGAGCCGACGAGTGGATTTGGGCTGACTCAGCATACCCATCACTGCCGTGGTGTGTGGTCCCCTTCAAACGATTGAGTACGGAGTCGATGCCCGACACGCACAAAATTTTTAATCAACATCTTTCCAAGGTACGTGTTCAGTCAAGATCTTTACACTTACGTTCATCTATTCTACAGATATGTGTCCGCTCGGAACATGTTTATGGGTCCTTGAAGGGCCGATTTCAATCCCTGTGTGATATGCGCTTTCAAATTCAAAACCAGCATGACCTTGAATTCGCAAATATGTGGATGCGATGTTGCTTGATCCTTCACAACCTGATCCTCAAAATTGAAGAAGATTTGGGCATCGTAAGTTCTAACAACGAGTATATGGAAGAAGCGGAGATGTGGGGTGTGCCTTTGATTCACGAGCAAGATGATGATGGGGAGGACTTCATAGGAACCCCAGGCCAAATATTCCGTAGCCGCCTGGTGGAATGTCTGATCCACAGGCTTAGAACTTAACTTGTACACACGTAGACACTCATGCAGAATCAAAACATAGCATTGGGTCTGGGCTACATCGAGTAACAGTACAACAACAGGAAAGATCACAGGTGTGAAATGTTAGCAAGACAAAGAGTGGACAACCCTAGTCCATTTCCTCAGCAGCACTGAAACGTCTTTCTGCCTCCAAGCGAGCAATCTTCGCCTGCTCCAACTTCAACTCCAGTTCCAGCTGCTTTGTCTTCTCACTGGCCATTGACAACTCATGCTCGTTCCCCACCATTTTCATTTTGAGCTCATGCTCTTGCTGAGCATTCTTGTCGCGAGCCCTGAGTTCCTTTCTGATGATTTCTGCTTGTATTCTCATCCACTTCGACTCAGATTTCGCTTCAGCGCTGTTCTGGATTTGTTGCACGAGACTGTCAGATGCTTTGGATAATTTGGAAGATATATCGGAACCAGGGTCCCAAAGACGTTTGCGTGCTGCCAAGGAACCAGAGCTAGATGGGGCACGAGGGGGAATACTGAGAGACATAGAGTTGGTGTCAGTGGTCACCTTTTCTTTACCCTTATCCTTTCCAGCACTTGTAGTAGCGCCAACTTTAACCGCATGCGAAGATAAGCTTTTTAGTATGCCAGTAGTGGATGGGGATGTGATGTCAGCTGGCACTGACTGAGAAAATATTTCGGAGAAGCCGGTCATGGTAGAGGCAGTGACTTTGGAATATATTGACGCAGGGGGACTGATGGGAGTGGCGGCAAAAACTGATGGATCGTACTGCGAAGTGGAAATGAGTCGTAGCACAGGGTCAATGTTGTCATCAGCATTCATGGATGGACTAACTGCTACCTCGGGGTGGGGTGATACATGCATGTCAAGGACATGGGAACTCTCGTCGTCGCACTCTAACCCTTCATCTTCCTCGGCTACAGCGTCTTCATCACCCAAAGCCCAACTATCACCTACTAATGGTAATGCCTCTGTGGTTGCAGTACTCTTCTCTCCAGCGAAGAACTGCTGAGCCTCCATCGCAAAATCTTGACCCGGATCACCTGTGCTAAACACTGTGTTGTATGATGGATTCGTCCTCCAGAAACCATGGAGGTCCTCCCACCAGGGGAAGGTATCGAGAATTTTATCTAGCTAGCAATCAGTGCACATGCTAACAAGCTGATATGAATACACACCGAGCAGCCTCTTCATCTCTGGCTTCTCCCTCAGTTCCATAGCAGTAAGGCCTGCCCCAGTAGCACCAAGGGTCTTGTTGGCATTGTTGTACTTCTTGCGAAGCCTAAGGCAGCTGATTAGCCAGAAATTCAGAGCTTGAAGTTTGATTGTGCAACAAGGGTGAGGTGAACTTACGATTGAAACCAACTCTTGATCGGTTTAATGAAGATGGACGGATATTGGGCATATAGCTGCCAGATGTGCAGATTGTGGTCGTGCATGAAGACTGCATCCGCAACTTGCTGAAAATATACCTCCTTTTGCATGCTCATCTGCTGACGCTGCTGCCCTTTGTTCACCGCCTCTTGATGAGAGTCCAAGAATAGCTTGATCCGAGTCTCTGGGCAGGTATTACACCAGCTGATGAGTCGAGCAGTTCATGCATGGATGTTGGGATCTTTATCATCCCATTGAATCTTGGGGATCTGCTCCATCGGGGTCATGGGTGTGTTCCCTAAGCCACGGCCATGACCACAGCCACGACCACAGGTGGATGACAACGGGGCTAGCTCCTGAATGTCTGATGTAGGGTTAGCCATGAAGTGTACAGGCGAAGAGGGACTAGCACTGCTACTTGACACGCAATCGTGGCTCACGTCAGAGTTCAAATGTTGCCGCATGGCACACTAACTTGGATGAAATGTTTTTGCTTTTTTGTTTTTTTGCATACATCGAATTCAAACTTTGAAACACCCTAATGATGATGGTTTTTGTCATCAAGGTACCCAGCGTTTGCAGACTAGTGGTGGTATTGTAAGCTTTCACCACACTTCTCTCTGTTTTCACACCACTGTATATTTGGTTGTGCAGGATCTTGATATTGATGAGGCATCTTCTGGTGAGGATGATAGGGTGGCAGAGAGCTTGATTCGAAATAGTTGGCAACAAGGTGAGTATTTTGTCGCTGACCAACTGTTACCCACTCTGTGTCGTCCTACAGAGCGCCAGTCAGTAAAGCCACAGACCTCCTATAAGCATGGTGCTCCTTCTTCAATTGGTAAGTGACATTCAAGTATAAAGCAGTCAATTTTATCAGTTCAGACCCAGAGCTACTTGCTGAGGATGTGCACTTTGAAATTGACGTAGTCGAAGAACATCACCGTCGAAACCGTTTCCCTCGTGCTCCAGATCCTCAACACCTATGTGATGTCCATCAACTGCTTCCTGGTTCAGCTCTGCTCCAACAAGATCTGCCACTGCATGAATGTTCACCTGCCACAGCTGACATAAAGCACCTCATGCCAGTAGTCTCCTCTGGTGAACTAGGTGGACCTGCAACAAAGCTTTGTTCTTACCCATACAAATTCTGCGAAATTATTGAACGAGCTAAACAGCTTGCCCAGTGTGGTGCCACCTCAGACCCCTTCCCCAGCAGAGCGTGGTTTGTTGATGAGAAGAGCACCATGTACATTACCGAAGCAATGGCTGAATGTGAGCAAATGGGCGTGCTTATTCCCCCTGGTGAGTGCAATGTTATTTTTTGAGCTAGTTATTCATTGCCAATGAACAGGTTACTGGCCCAATTACCGCAAAGATCTTGGCATCCTGGTAATATTTCTCAAAATTTCATAGCATGCCTTAATGCCTTCTGCAGCTTTGGGAGGCACTCATGACATGGCGATCGACCCTCAAAGCCAAGGCTTGCGAATACATCATGTGGCACTATCTACTGGGCGGCAATTGACCAGCTGAGGAGAACCTGGCAAATGCACAAGAGTTGATTTGGGGAGTGAAGTTCATGAGGGATGGCGTTGAAGATGTCTGTTTCTATGTCTTGGACGATATCCAGCTGACTTCTTTTTTTTTGTAGGGTACAACAAGGAACATGGTGTCACCTGCTCTGGCTGGCCTCATCGTTGATTTTTTTTTATGCTACACCATCTGCCCTTGGCAATCTTTTCCCAAGCCTGTCATCTGCCTTGTGGCAATGGCAGTAAGTTGTGTTTATTGTTTTGTAAACCTTTCTTCATTCTTTACAGTTACAAGCTGCTATAGATGAGTACGCCATCACAGGAATTCGACAGGATCGTCAATTCGAATCTAGTACATACTCCAAGGTTTTCGTGCAGCTTATGGCTATGCAGACCAAGATAGATGGTAATCGTAAACATGCTGCAATGACTCGTGCACTCAGAGTGAGTTGGGCAACAACTGGGAGGTAAGGTTACATTTTACTGTTGTGTCGGCTCTAATCAAGGACTGGTGCAGTGCATTGTTAAGTGGAAAGACAGCAATTACATCTGAGGACGATTTTGAGGTGGTGCTGGATTAGCCATCATATCTTTTATCACATTCAATACCATTGGTTGTATGTCATTATGTTACCATGTGCAATGTGATGTCTTCTGTGCAGTTTTTCTGTTGCCTCTGTCAATGCTGTACAGCCATAAGTGTGCATACATTTGGATGACTGTCAAGCAACTACAATATACTAGTAGAATGACTTGAACTATACAGCATTGTCAAGCTCTGTAATAGTAGGTACCTTTCTGTTAGGTCTGTAACCATATACAGATCTGTGTGGCTCTGTACAGGGTAGGGCTGGTTTGCTGATGCAGCTTTACATCCAGGAGTCAATGGACCTCATGCCAGAACTGTGAGGTGAACTTGGTGTCATGATCTGATACAATTGTGTCAGGGAGACCATGTAACCTCATGATCTCCTGAATGAGAACCCATGCGAGTTCAGATGCTCATATGGTGGTGTTGACTGGTACAAGGTGAACCAGAGATGTCAGTCAACACAATACAACCCAAAGGTAGTCGGTGCCATTGCTTTTGGGGAAGGGGCTGACAAAGTCCATCATGATGGAATTCCACAGCCTCTTAGGGATCAGCAGGGAGTGAAGTAGACCTGCCAGTCATGCATTGTTGGTCTTGGTGGTCTGGCACACTGGGCATGATCTGCAGAATCGATCGATGTCCTTGCCCAGGCCAGGCCAGGCCACCAGAAGTGCCTGCAAATATAGTCTGCTGTGCGCAGTGCCCCAAAGTGGCCAAGTGTCTTGTGTGCATGCTCGATCACTTGTGCCCTTAGTTGGTTGTTTTTCCAGTCCACATGGGGGAGACAGAGTACTCTGTCTCCTGTTGTGACCTTCAAGTAGATCAACCCATCACCTATGTTGAATCCTTTGTGGTGATCCAGTTGTAGGATTACCTTTGCCAGGATGGGGTCTGTTGGGTACCCCCATCTGATGCAGTTGAGGAAGCCATGCTCCCCCTGGAAGTGGGTGATGAGCATCTGTGGATCCCCCACAGAGTCGAGAAGAGTGGGATCCTCACTCATGGGTGCACAAGTGGGTTCTTCCCTTCTCTGCTCTGTGTGTTGCCTCAGCATGTTGGCCTCTGCACGATGCTCCTCTGTTGGTTCCCTGATTTTTGGTGTCTTGTCTTGCATCGCTGTGAGATGCAACTCTCTCAACCTGTCAATTGGAAGGTTGTCTCCCTCCAGATCGAGTCGAATGTTGGCTGTTGCCCATTTGACAGTCTCCTTTTGTGCCTCATCTCCCCTGTCTGTCTCATAGTACCAAGACAGGCAGTCAGCAACCTTGTTCTCCAACCCCTTGACATATATGATCTCAGTGTCAAAGCATGATAGATAGTCCATCCAGCACATCTGGCAACTGGATAGGCATTGCTGCATGTGAAGGAATTGGAGGGCTTCGTGGTCCGTGATAACCTTGAAGTGGAATCCCAAAAGCTTGTCCTCCCACTTCAGTAGCACCTTGAGTATGGTGAGGGTTTCCCTCTCGAATGTCCAATAGTTGTGCTGGGCATCTGTAAGCTTTTTCGACATAAATCCTGCTGGTTGGCATCCTTGCCAGGTCAGTCCTTGGCCATATAGTGCCCCTATGCCATATAGAGACATGTCGCAGATGAGCCAGATTGGCTTGTCTGACCTTGGGTCTATTGGTCATAGGATTGGGTACTTGCAGGCAAGGTCCTTGATTGCCTGGAAGCACCTGTCATGAATTTCATGCCAGAGGAAGAGGTGACCATTCCTCTGGATTCCTGTCAGAGGTGTCATGTACACAGACACATCTGGCATGAATGGTGCCAGATATTTGACTAGGCCCACGAATCATTGTATCTCATTCAGACTCATGGGCTTCCTCCAGTTGTGGATGCGGGCCATCTTGTCCTCATCCATGTGGACTCCTCTGTCATCAATTATATGGCCAAGGCAATCTAGCTTCTTGGTGAATAGGTCGACCTTATCCCTCTCAAGATAGAAGTTGGCCTTCATGAGCACATCAAGCATGAGGGACACATGTTCCACATGTTCCTCTATTGTATCACTGTACATGAATGTGTTGTCTAAGTATGCGTGTACTAACCTAGCTATATATTCCTGCAACATCACCATTATCAGCTGTTGGAAGGTGGCTGGTGCATTGCAGTCTCCCTGCTGCATGATGTGACTCAGGAAGGTGCTGAAGACAGTCAAGAATGCAGTCTTCAGGATGTCATCAGGGTCGATTCTGACTTGTTCATATGCATTTGACAAGTTGATTTTTGAGCAATACTTTGCTTGCACAATGTCCATCTGAATCTGGTCTTGGTCAGGGAATGGGGTAACATCCTTGACCGCATTGTCATTGTGCTTCTGACAGTCAACAACTGTTCTGATCTTCCCATTCTTCTTTGGGATGCAGAGCATTGGTGCTGCTTGCGACACACTTGCTCTCTCCCACCATCCAGCCTTCATGTATAGTTGGATTTTTTCTGCCAGCTGAGGTTTCAGCAAGTCTGGACAGCATGGCAAATGGTAGGTGTAATGCATACCCTCATTGATCAAGGGTATGTGGTGATTCACTTCTTGGAGTGGTGGCATCTCTGACACCACTCCCTTCATATGGTGCTCATATTTTTTATAGAGTTCTTCCCTCAGACGGGGGATATCCTCATCTGAGTATTTTCGAGGCTTCATGTGTGCAAGCATGGCTTGCTGTTCACCTTTGCTTACTGATGTTGGTGACTCAATACTTCATTGAGGCATTGTGGGGCCAGGAAGGTTCCTCGTTGGTGTGGCCCCACCTGCCAGTCATGTGCTCTTTGGTGTCAAGGACGACGCATCCTTGCGTCGTCCCCTCTCTTGTGGTCAATTTTCCACAGAACTGGACAGATCCAGTTCTGTGTGTGCAGGAACTGATATTCCCCCAACCTCTACCATATTCATATCAAACTTCAATTGCACACCATGCAATCGGAGGAAGGGGATTCCAAGTATGCAGTCATATCAATTGATATTCATGACATTGAAGTATGCATTGCACATGAAGGCTCCTAGACACAACTTCATCTGGGAGCCATGTGTAATCTTGGAATGACTTCTGACACATCCTAGTTGGAATGTCAACTGGGAGGCCAGGGTGAATGTAGGTAACTTGGCTACAGTTGTGAATGCAGGGCTCATGAAATTGGTTGTTCTCCCTGTGTCTATCATGGTCAGCACTTCACAGCCATTGACCTGGGCTTTTACTATAACACAAGTGTGTGCTTGTGGGGGAACTGTTGGTCTCAGGGTGTGCATTCCATATTGGAATGCACAGGTGGTTTCTTCTGTTGGATGGAGGGCCATCAATTGTCAGGTTTCGTCTGAACTAGGGTGTGGTGGCCCACTGATGGTTGGTCAATCCAGGATGGCTGGGGTCTCCACATTGACGTACAAGTGTGGTTCCCCACCGAGGCTCTCGTGTGCTTGCGAGAGCCTGTTGGCCAACCTTCACAGGTCCCCCCAAAGGTGATCACTCTCCTGCAGTGCCTGCTGCATTCGCCATTCATTGCGAGTCATTGCTCCCCAGATGCCCTGGAGGAGTTCCCCCATCCTATCGATGTCTGTTCTCACCATCCTTGTCTGCCTTGACAAGGGTAGTGCACTCATTGAGGCATTGTTCTCCCTAGGGTGGATTGCCTGGCATGTTCTCACTACCAGACGTCCTAGGCTGAGCAGGGTTTGGTGCATCCCATCGACACTGACCATTGGCCAGCTTCCATCCATCACACCCCCCAAATGTTTGAGGGCGAGATTAATTATGTTCTCAGCAGCATTCATTTCTGCCAGCATGTATCCTACATGGGGGGCCAATGTCTCACCTGCCACCTCCTCTTGTGCATCCCAACCTTCATCATACACTCTTTGTCTCTGCTGATGTGGGACTGCTTGGGTGGCTATCAGGGAGGGTACTTCTGTGAGCTCATCTCTTATGATGTGAGCTCTGTGAATTCTGCACATCTGACAGTCATCTATGTGAGTCAGGCTGAATTGTTCCAAGTAGTGCCATGTGTGGTCATCCATCCTAGGCGGCATGGCCTTGTTTTCAATCATGTTCACTATTCCCCAGGGGTTGGCCATGATCTCCTTGACTTCATTCTCACCAGGCAATGCCTCTTTGTCATCTGGCTTGGTCTCCTCAGATGGGTCACCTTCCACAGTAGATTCCTCAATGTCCATTCATGCATAGTAAATTGGCTCATCTTCAGTGGTGCTGTGCACATCCATCGACCTGAGATATGCGATGGGTTCCCCATCATCATCACTATTGTAGTACTCACCATAGATGTTGATGACTTTGTCATTGGCATCTGTTGGAGATAGAATCCCCCCTGTTTGATATTGACTTAGGTGCAAGGATTACATGATTACATAAGCACTTAGAGCGCACATTTAGAGTACATTTTTGGTACTTGTTCCCTCAGTAGTTGAGTCACTACTGAGGGTAAGTCTAGGTATTCCTACCAGTACACTACTTACTGATCTCCTGTAGCTGCCTACAGGTACATCTAATATGATAGTAGTTGAGTCACTACTGAGGCTGCCTACAGCCCTTTCCAACAGCATCTGCTTCTTCCCCTGAATGTAGCTCCTGGTCTTCTTCACTATGGGAAGGTGCTTTGGCTTCCTGGGTTTCGGGGGTTGTGTCAGCATTATTGTCCTCAATCACCTCAGTGGCAAATAGCCTGGCCTTGCCAGTCTTACTGTCCTTCAAGGTGGTATCTTTCTGGTTGCACTCATTGGTGTAGTGCCCCTCCTTTCTGCAGTGGTAACACTTGATATTTTGGTGTGGCAGGCCAGAGTCCTTCCTTGGACTCTGGCCTACTGGCATGTTCCTTATCTCATGACTGGCTCCAGTCACGTGTTGCCCCTGCAGCTTGGATGATTCTCCTCTCTGGAAGCATGCATTATCCAATGCCTTTCTGTACAGCACATTCCCCTTCTGGGTGTATCTGTAGTCCCCATTGGTGTATTACCTATTGCCAACTTGGTTGTCCAAGTTGGCAGGATGAGTCCCAGCTTGTTTAGACTGCTGGACTCAAGTGTGATTATTAATGAGCTTCAGTGCACTCTCCATTCTTTGCACTTCGATCAGGATTTGGTCCATCGGTGTATGTTCTGCCAATACACCTCTAGACTTGAGGACTCCTTCTGCAATGGGCAAAGGGAGTCCATTGATAAATTTCCTCTTCATGGAGTATTTGTCTGGCAGTTGGACCATCCTGGATGCCCTGTGCTTCAGGTCATTGTAGAAGGCAAGTACTCCCTTAGCAGGGGAGTACTTGGTGTTGTCATATCATTCAGCAGCATTTTGTGTGGATGCTTCATGTATGAATCAGGTGAACATGGTGCATATGAAGTCTTCGAATGTCCAGTTGCAGATTGTGCAATCTGGGCCATTAACCTCTTGGTCGAACCATTGTGCAGCCATTCCTTCCAGACAGGTCCTGGCATACATGATGTGGTCCGCATCATGGGCTGGGCCTGTCACCTTGTATATCTTCAACCAGTGCAAAGTCTGGTTGACCCATTTGTCAAAGGCATCGATGTCGTCTAGGCCTTTATAATATTTAGGTTGAGTGATCTTTATGGCTTTCACTTCTGGTCCTGCAGGAGCCATGTGATGGCCTACCACTTTGTATCTTCTCTGATGATATTTTTCTAGGAGCAATTCCATGTAGCCACTCATGCCAGGGGTCAGCCCTTGGTGTGAGTGAATTCCTTGCGATCGCCCATGGTATCAGCAATCGCATTCCTCCTCCTTGTCATCTCTCTGGTTTTGACAAGGAGGAGCTGGGGGTCCTCTTCTCCTGTGATCATCGTCACAATTGTCATGATTATTTCTTTGATGGTAATCCTCATTTGGATTGTTGTCTGGGTCATCATCTGGGTCATCACCTGGGTCATTGCCTGGGTGTCCCATGCCAGTTCCCCAGACATAGGTTTCTTCTTGTTTGAGACCTCTTCCCATGTGAGGCGGGATTTCACAATCCGGCCAGTCATTAGCTGGTTGATATCTGGCTGTCTCCACTCCATGAAGGTTCTCTCCTCATGGAGTGTCTTCATGTCTGCAGTCGTATCTCACAGGCTCATCTTCATAGTGGACTTCCCTTCATATCACATGTGCAGGGGTTTGGCCTTCCTCACCAGTTCCATTGTGTGCACTTTTGATGTTGGGCATGTCCACAAGGTTGTATAACTTTCTGAAGGTGCATACCTGGTGACCCCGTTCAGTGTGGTCACCGAAGTTCTCCCATTGGGAGGTGCACTCAGCCAGGATATCTTTGAGTTCTTGGATGAACTCAGGGAAGGTGGGTGGCTTTTTTCTGGTATCAGGTCCTTCTTTTTCTTTTCCTTTCCCTGATCCTTCCACTCTCGTATTTTCTATGAGAGCAGTTTCGGTAGTCAGCTCAGTCAGGGCACTAGGCCTGTCTTCTAGGATTATGGTGATATTGGCCTCATTGGGAGTCTCTCATGCAATCATCTCAGATGATCACACTTGCTGGTATCCATCTGTCCTCTCTGATGGTGGTGGATCATCACCATATAAATCCTCTCGATCCTTATCAGGCTTGAGGGGTTTTGATGTGCTGCAAGAATTCTTTTTCTGCAGTGCAGATATCCCTTGTTTGACTTGGGTGCCATAACACATTCAGGTGTTTAAAAAATTGTAAAGGTTTGTCCTTCCTTTCCACTTAGTTACTTATCACTTGAATATGAACATGACCAGTGTTATATTTGAGTGGTGAAGTAGGGTAGAATAGAAGTTACTTTTTTTTGTATCTCGAGTGCCTGTTATGTATGGGTACTCATCGTTACATAATCTATACAGTACCAGAGTCCAACTGTCTCAATGGACTCTGCACTGGCCCTGTTATCCTGTATCACTCAATATATCAGATATTCACAGAAACCACTACATGTGTGAAAATCTGGTATTTCATCAGCAGTTTAGCTGGTGAAACTTTACAAGGCTTTGATTTCAGATCCATGCACTGCCAACAATTCTTGCAATAATGTTGGACAGAAATACACATGGATAACACAGAATGACTGGGGGAGTATAGATATGCATTCATTTCAAGCAGTACTACCTTGCATGTTGTGCTATGATGAGTTTTTCATATGTTATCAAAGCCTCCTAAAAGCTTCGGCCACTTTCCCACGCTCAAAAAAACTCGGCTGCCTTCCAGTGCCTGCAATACTTGCTGGATGGGCATGAAGCTTTGAGGAGGGGTCAATATATTTATCAGGAACACTCCCATGCAATAGAAAAACTAGGTTGTCCAGGTAGGTAATTGGTGGTGACCATGTAAAGAGAAAGGTGAAAAAGTGGATTGATACCTTATCTGTCTACTAAACCACCCACAATATTTTACAGGGAGATGGAAGACTGCTGGAATAATGATTCCAGGGGTTTAAAACTGGACCAGGGGGTCTGTAGCCAAGTGTGCATTGGGAGGAGAACTGAACATATCTCCAGAAGGATTGACTGTGGTTACTTGTAGTTGTAATGTATTGTAGACATGTATGAAAGAAGGTTGGGTAGAAAGTTTCATCACAATATATGAAGAACTGCAGGAATGGGAAGAGATCTCGCATTTTACCCCTATCTATTTTAATAACCATGTAATGCACTGAATTGCATGGAATTAACATGCAGGATGCAGGAGGTGAATGACCTGAATGTATTGGGACACAGTACAGCATGTTGCAGTGCAAGGAGGAAGTGTAATGAGGCAGAGATGGGGCAGCTGAGGCCGCTTTTTTGCTTACATAACCCAAAAAGTGGAGTGGGAGGAAGTGGCACTAATTAGGCACAATGGGTGACACAGCCACAGTGTGGGCACCTGATGCTCCCACTTATATAATCTAATTAGATAGCATGTGGTTGTTGTGATGTGTGTCTAAGACGAAGGGTTTGACATATTGCTCCCCTTAATGAATAATTATTGAATACTGGGGGGTACTTGGAAAAGACTTGTCACCACCAAATCACACAGCATGGCAGAGATTTGTCATCAGAGCCTCCCCACGCTTCCCATGCACGTGTCGCATCACTCCTGACACCCCTCGTCGCCGTCGTTGACAGCGAGCTCACCTATCTCAACAACCATGCAATGCACAGACCCCGGACTTTCACAGCTATGTTGTTTTATATGTAGCTAGCATTCCATAACATAATAATCAGCATTTTAATTACAGCGTTGTGTAGCACAGGCAGAGATTAGTCATCAGTGCTTTCCCTCACTTCCCGCACGTGTGTCACGTCACGCCTAACACCTCTTGTCACCATCGTTGACAGTGAGCTCACATACCTCAACAACCATGTAGCGCATGGACCCTGGACTTTCATTATCACGCAGTATTTATATATAGCTAGCGTGTTGTAGCATAATAATTAGCATTTTAATTTAGAGTGCTGTAGCACGGGCAGAGATTTGTCATCATGGCCCCTGAGGCTTCCCACACACATGTCATGTCATGCCCAACACCTCTCGTCGTCACCACTGACAACGAGCTCACGTTTCTCAACAACCACATAGCGCATGGACCCTGGACTTTCATTATCACACAGTATTTATATGTAGCTAGCGTGATGTAGCATAATAATTAGCATTTTAATTTAGAGTGCTGTAGCACAGGCAGAGATTTGTCATCATGGCCCCTGAGGCTTCCCATGCATGTGTCATGTCACGCCTGACACCTCTCGTTGTTGCCGCTGACAGCGAGCTCACAATTCTCAACAACCACGTAGCGCACAGACCCCAGACTTTCATTGTTACACAGTATTGATATGTAGCTAGCATTCTGCTGCATAATAGCATTTTCATTTAGAGCACTATGTAGCTCAGGCAGATATTTGTCATCAAGGCCCCTGAGGGCTTCCTACACATGTCGTACTATTAGGATCACACAATCACACTGTTATAGCGAGGGAATGCACTATCAATTGCAGAAACTGAATACAGTGCATAGCTAGTTAATGTTGAATAGACGGCAGCTGGTAAATCTGGTGCTAGGAATGCATGATTGAGTGCCAACATAAGGCAAATACAACTTACAAGTCATTAAACATCATCTTCTTCAGTAGAGCTGTTTTCCTCGGAGGATGAGTCGATAATGGCGGTACTCTTTGGACCTTTCCCCTGTGTAGTACAGCGACGTTTCTTGCCCACATCGGACTGCTTCTTGCGAGCTTTTCCGACCATCTCCCCAGCAGTTCGCCACTCCTTGAGTCGGTCTTGATATTCCAGGCATTGCTGCCTAGACATGTATGCCCAATGGCATGTACCCACTTTCAATGCATCACGAAGGGACCAGAGGTGCTCAGCGTTTATATTTGCATGGGGAGACTGGAAGGGCATGCCCTCCGGCCATCCAAGTAGATTGATACCATGCTTTTCCTTGATGGCCACCTCGAAATTGACAAAGTTGATTCGAATTTTCTTCTTGGTGACAACGCCTGTCTGCGTGTCAGACAGTTATTTAAACACGGAGAAAACATGCATGTAGGCCGGAATTAAGAATATGGGCACACATCCACTGCATGCCTTCGACTGAGTTGCGCTCCTCCATATCTGTATGAGCAATGCGAGTTAACTGTTAGTGGTCATTGCAACATACTCTGCACCCACTTTTTCCATGCACACATGCCCATTGTTCCAGTTTATGAATGATTTTGTCAGGCTCGAGATCCATAACATCCTCCCAAAAGTCCATGACATTGTTGGTCCCATACCAGAAAGGCTGAGACGAGTCATAGACATGTCCGCATGTGGCGAAGAGGCATACGTATATCCCAGTATGGAAGGCAAGTCCATCCAGCTATTGGAAGTCAGTCAAAGGTCATTAGAATATGACATGTGACTCACTATTTTAAAAATATGCTCTAACATTGACTGGGCATCGCGTGCTGCTGCTGAGTTCATAGCACGAACACTCGCATTCTTGAGAGCTCAATACTTGGTGAGGGCATGCAGGAGTTCATCCTTCTCATCTTGAGTCATGTCCTGGTATTTGGGATCAGCCTTGGCTAAGTCTCGAATCTGCTGGAGTGTGAGCTTCTCCCCATGAACATGACCTGCTGTGTGTGAGCTGGACCTGGCAAACAACAGAGTGGGAAATTACCCTCATTAACTTCATGTGCCTTGTCGTGAATAATAGCATTGGCTAGTTGTGTGCTGTGCGAGTTTCGATAATATTTGTGGCCCCCCAGGAGCTTCTTGACCTTCTCATCTGTAATGCAGTGAGTAGCCGCTATCGCCTGTACTTTCAATTCAACTTCATCAGCAAGTGAACAGATCGCGTCATTCAGAAGCATATCACAATCTTGATGCTGAGCCGCAGAAATTTTCCTTGATGCCACATAGGCACTATGATGTTCTTTCTCCTGAGCAGAGAGGGGCTGACGAGGCTGCATAACCAGCAATCCAGGGTTTCGGGTAGCCCAAGTAGACTTGTTACCTGCTGCCTTGACCACAGAAATCCCACCATTGGAAATGGCAGGTGTATAATTGTCGGCATGAATACTGGGAACTGTCACGTTGGGGGTGGAAGTGAAGTTTGGGGAAGGAATGGACTCGCCAGGCGTAGAGGGTGCATTTGATATGCTAGCACTAGGGTGGCGGCCTACCATGGAGTCATGTATGGGCGCCACTACTTGAACAGTGGGTGAAGGAAGGGCTCTCGAAGTGAGAGACGACTCAAGCTGAGGAATTGAAATGGCTAAGAGGGCAGGGTCTACTGCAGGATAACTGTAGGATGGGTCGGGGGACACCAAAAGTTGTGGAGCAGGCTGCGCAGCGTTGGGAGGGAATGGCGCATGAGACAGGTTCTGGTAGTCGTGTGAAGTGAATGCTAGGGGTGCTGGACATGTCGAATCGCCCGCAGAGTTGAGCGTGACGGGGGGGAAGGTGAAAACGTATTGGTCCATGCTATCAGTAGAGGGTAGAGATGCGAAGTTCATGTTGTTGTGCCTCGTCTTCAAAACCTGGAAAAAAAGAGAAAATTTTGACAGCGCAATATTGAACAAGTGACATTGGCCTGTCCTGTCATCTGGATGATCAGGCACTATAGCTATAGCTTGATATAATACCACATGGACCTGTAGGGGCGTGGAGGGAACGTCATATCAGTAATGCATGGGTATCGATTACACTTACGATGGTTGAAGCCGACACAGCGCTGTCCATGTGCCAGTGTGAAGTAGGCAACTGAAACACTGGCATAGCTAACACTATATTATGGTATCTATGGATTAGTGGGAGGCTGTCTGATCAGAACCTTTCTTTCATAACAATACCAATACAATTACAGTGAACAAGAAATGGATAGATGGGGACTCTTATTGAGGATCACATCTAAGTCCATCCAGTCAATTCCTGGATACTAAGGTCTCAAGATACAGTTTCATTGGAAAATGATACATGTACCTGAATCTTTTTTGAAAACATTTAGGATGACAGTCGGAGATTACAGAGAGACAAACGAGACAGAGACAAGCAACAGTAGTATGCGCTGATATGTCATACCCCGTGTTCCGATATTGCGCGATCATGTGACCTGGAGAGATTTTCCGAGTTTGAGACGTCTAGTAAGTATCCCCTCCCCGGGAGCCAGTATCTTCGTGGTCTCACTAGGTAAGTTTTTTTATACAACCCCACAGTAGCTTTCGGAATAAGGGCAGACTAAGACCATTTCTTTGTAGCTAGAATCTTGATGCTCATACATGGGAGCAGCACGAACTGTAATGAAGCAAGACAAGCAACGTGAAGCCACTGAGCGCTGGCTATCAAAGCCAGGGTACGTATTTTGTAGATTCCTCGATACTGAACATAACTAGGAACTTTCTTCAGAGTGTGAGAACAGCAGAGGGAAAAGGCAAGACTGCGTGCTGCCAGGTAGGTCGACTGATGGTCAATCTTGTCTATTAGCAGTGATTAACCCAAGCTTGTAGGAACAGGACAAGGTAAGTATCCACCAGAGAAATATCCGTAGATTAACTCTGCCATTAGGAAGTGCGTTAATGAAGACGAAACTACCACCTGCAACCCAATATCAACCGGCACATGTGGAGTATCCCCAGACACAGAGCATGACTCATACCTCCATCCTTCGTCATGCTCAGAACTGCCCCCACTCAAGGAGATCAGGCAACTCATCGCCGAATGGCAATCTGAATGGGGTGCAGAGTCGACCTGGCCCAAGAGGTTCCATGAACAACTAAAGCGTGCACAGGGAAGGGGTTGGCTTGCAACTGACCATTCTTTTCGCAGTGTGAAGCCCATGTTGAAGAGGGGAGGCGGCTTGTCTGGCTTTTGAGGAGCATTACACACAAAGGTTTCAGGGGTATGGGGTGTAAGGTTGCAGATTTGTATGAGCAGGTTTTTGACTTACTCATGTCCTTATTGACTGAACTACGATTTTTTGAAGTTAAATTAGACGAATACACACCTATATCTCCATTGTCTCGAATCTCCGAAGCCCGTTATTACCTTACCATATAGTGCTTTCATATACAGTCTGTATCTAAATGTCTGAATTTCGCACTAGTTGAGATCTGAAGTGGAGAACTCCCAAGACTCGACTCCCTGCCTAGAATCATATAGTACTGCCTTACTGTGTAGGACTCCTGTGTACAACCCATGTCTAAACATTATGCATTTGAAATCTGAGCGATGCAAGCTATTGACCATACTATCAATTGATATGTATGTATCATGTTTTGATGATAGCAGATCCGATAGCGAATCAGTTCACTATCTGCTAATATTCACTACTGGCATCGTCAAAAGCAAGCCCTACCGGCATGCTCGCAACGTATTTGCCATCGGTAGTTTACCTACCGCCTAGTGGACATTGTCCGATACTTTGATCTTACATCGTATACTGTGGTGATCACGGTGTGCTGATTTCATTTATCGAACTTGTCAATGTTGCGCGGGGAACAAATCTATCGTCACAAGTGTGTAGCAATTTGTGTACATACTGCAAATACATATACCTACAACACTACATACAACCACGCACATTTGTAGACTGGACTCTTATTTAAATCTTAGTGGTCAAGTGCATGCATACAAGTCCGAAGGGACATCAGCCTCGCATTCATCAATGGTAAAGATGAACAAAATTTCGACAGTAACTACTATGTATCTTTGCAATACGGGATGAAGATGGAGTAGCGCCACTGTTACAATCAACAAAATGACCTTTCACGAAGGACAAGATACCCACCTGTTCCCAGTAGGATCAAGTTGGACTTGGCTAAACACATCCAACAAGTCATCCACTTCAGCCCAGTAGGATCATTTGCCTTCACTGAGAACGGGCGAGGGCATACGTGGAGCTGTGGGCCAGAAGGGACCACCAGGTGTAGGAATCGCATGGAGTTCCCCCTTTCTGTAAGTGGCTGTATAGTCTGCAAGAGCCTGCTGGAAGGTTTTACACTTGTAGTGAACTGCACCGCTGATTTCGAGAACCCGCACTGCGGTATCTTTCCTACACATTTGAAGTTGAGTTGAGTAGCAGATAGACACCACAAACAAGAATATTACCAGGTGTAAAATATGCCGACCTCTTGCCCAATGATCACGAGATAAAACCCCTCAGGCTTCATGGTTGGCCATTGGATATCTGATGGATGGGGAATGACAGCAGTGTGCGACATAGATGTACGAGGCACTGAGGGCCGGGGGGTGACAAATGCTGAAGCGGACCGTAATTTGTGAGTGGCTTGCAGGGTGCTTGAGGGGGATGCTAAGGTAGTGGGGGACGTGATAGTAGCTACCAATGACGGACTGCACTTTTGGGGACTCCTAAGAGTGGTTTTGGTGGAATGAATGCGACTTTTCACTACAGTTTTGACCTTTGTTTCCATAGTCCCTTCATGAGTAGTCTTGACCATTGTGATGTGCGTGACTGTCGTCTCTTCAGTATTGCGCTCCATAGTGTTTGTTACCTCCCAGCTACCATCGTCTGACAAGATGTCAACTTCCCATCCAAAATCCAGACTTATGCCCTACCTTCAACAGTTGATACCATATTCAAATAACGTTGCAGGTCAGCACCAAGTGTGATACTTGAGGATAAGCGAGCTAGTGATGGGAGATAAGTGTGCAATAAGCCTTGACAGTCTGGTAATGTCACATGGTCCTGGAGAGGATCAAAGGTCCTGGTCAAAGAAACGGTACACTGAAGAAAGTCATGCCAGGAGCAGCAACACAAAGTCACTCCCGCAAGTGTAGAAGCTTGACATCCTTGTGAATACACCATATCCAGACCAAAGTTCACCAGGTTGCAGGGGTTACAAGGACGGTCCATGAACTGGCAGGTCCGAGGAAAATCGCTGAACGGTCTGCACGTGTGGCAGAATGCAAAGAAGAGCGACTAAGAGGTAAGATTTTGTTGTGGTAAAAAAAAAAGCTCACCTTTGATAGAGATGACTGTGACCGAGAGACATGCCCTTGAGGCATTGCGAGACCCAGCGTCAAACAGCTCAGTCAGTAACCCCATAAAAGATGACTATGAAAGTGATGGGTATGGTGCAATGGTCCTAGATGGAATGGAGCTGCTTGATGTCAGTCATGCTGGTGGTGAGTTTCAAGAACTCACCAAGGGTTTATTGGGTGATTTCTGGAAAAGGTCAGAGTTGATGGGGGAAGCTGGTAAAAAAATGGCTGACTGCTTTCAGTGCTTCCCAGGGAGTCAGGGAGAAACGTCTGGATTATCGTACGTTCAGGGATCATTCTAGTAAATGCATGGCTGCATTCAGTGTACAACTGGGTGCAATGGCAGAGGCTTACATGACTTGGTCCTTGAACCAGGGAGGTGTGGGTGGAAAGGGTTTCTTTGATTCGGATGGGCGGTGCACACGGGAAGAACAGCAGAGGGGGTGTGATGGCGTAGACACCAAGCTGCTCAGTGTGTTAGCGCTGGACATCTTCTGTAAGTGAACGTTGAACTCTAATTGGAATTGCATGTATGGGGACTCATGGCATTGTAGGCGCTGAGAAGGCTTCTATTAGTGTAGGGCCTACTGATCGTTATCTCACTTCAGCTCTCGTTCGTCACGGCTTAATTCCATGTTCTCCCATTACCCCGAAGGTTGCCATTACGGTGCACACGCTTGACCTGTACCACACAGCTCGTCAACACTGTCCCCATCTTTCCATCCAAGCGTACATCAAAACACTTTGCGACATACATGGGGTTTGTCAATGACATACTCAGAGATACCTGAATGCTTACCCCTTGAACTAGGTCCCATTTCATGATCACCACTCATGACAATTCTCCATCGTGCTCGATGTTTATTTGCAAATCTTGACATTTGTCTCTAATCTTGTGCGCCAGGCACTGCAGTGCGACCAGCCTGACTGGTGGCTGAAGCACTGTTGTCCTGCTTGTACTTACAAATTACAGGACAAACCAGCCATGCAATTCAAGATGTTATTTGCTCAGGACAGGAATGACTCTCTCAAGAGAGTGGCAACCAGGGTACTCGATGGTGATCTCGATGATACTGGCTCTCTCGCCTCGTCTCTTCCCTCGTCTGAGTATACCTTTCATCATGAACAGTACTTGACGCGTGAATTTGTTGATACATTTGCATCCGGTTGGCAGGCAGGCCACAGCATCTTTGACAAGGTGAGAACTTATTTGTTTTGTGTCCACTTTCTAGATTTCTTATGACTTGATAGGATGGTGATGGGAACCTTTGTGCGCAGCGCTGGAAGACTATGAAAGACAGTGCTACACAAAAAATGTGGAATGTATTTGATGAATCGGGTGCCTTCATAGCGGTCTGTCGGCATGGCTTCTGCCTACTCATCATGGACATGGTACAAAGCGGTGAACAGTGAGTAGACTAATAAGATGACTATGGCTGCAAGTTAATACATGCATATGCAGGTCTAAATATGCACTCGCAGTGACATCCAAGCTCCTGGACATGTTTGGTTCAGATCTTGGTGGTGGATATGACATTGGTTGTCAGTTCAAAAGCACTCTGGCATCTAGCACTTTGGGCAAGCGTGCACGATCACTCAACTATATGTCTCTTGTTAATGCATTCCATGGCCATGCTCATAACAGGTTATGTCAGCTAGACAACCTCACAACCTATGTCGAAGGTCTTGGGCTCGAAGATCTCGAAGGTTGTGAGCGTGCGTTTTCAAAGAGCAACGCCCTTGCACCATCTACTCGATATGCGTTGATTTTTCCAGAAGACAGGCCATTGCATGCTACTTTGAACACAATGATGAAATGGAAGTGTACGCAAACCTCAGTGGGTGGTCGACAGCATGCATTTCAACATATCTAATCTTGAGTAGCAAAGTTTTTATTGAACAATTACAAACAAGCTCTCGACCTTCTCTCCAATGGCCATGCAACCCTTGAGCAGCTGATGCACAAGCTCGGAGTAAGTGACCCTGCAACCTTTAAACTTTGGTTGGACGAAGAATGTGTTTATCTCAAGTCCCTCTTGTGCGAGCCTGTGGAAGAGATTTTGCAGATGGAGTATTGGCAATGGCTCGTCAGTCTCAAGGGGAGCAGGTACGTATATTGCAATGAGAAGTTATTGTACTAACTGCTGGTAAACCTAGGAAGAGCCTGGAGACTGTTCTGTCCACATGGACCGTAGTTACCACCCACAATGTGGCGTCTATACAGAGTGATGGGAGTGCAACCAGGAAAGCGGAGACTATGTGCCACCACATTCAAGAAAACTACAAGAAGGACTTGAAGGCTGTGCAAGAGCTCGAAGGACACCTCGGAATAACACGCCGCTGGGTACCAGAGGATAAGGAGTGGCAGGCAGCTGCCCACCTGGTTGCCAATCGAAAGTATCAGTGGGCATTGGATAACGTTGAGTGTCTGGTTGTGTCACAGATCTTCGAGCTTTCAAAGATGAACCAGTCCGGCACTGGTAGGTCTATTCTATTCAAATTTACTTCCCATTGACAATTGCAGGTTATAAACTTCGTAAGCACATTGGGAAGGCCTTGCAAACACATTCGGCAGCCATCTGCACTGCCCTATCGCAATACAATACTGCAGCCAAAGCCCTTGGTCGTTGAACACTGGATTTTGATGAAGTCATGGAGTATGCATTTCTGGCTGATTTCGACCTCCTCAGGGACACATGGCAGGATGTCTCGACTCGCCCATGGGCATCACCTACTGCCCGTCTTGCTATAAACATGTATTTCAAGTTGTGCTGGGCTGAGGAGGAAGTCGTTTGCTTAAATGTGGAGATTCATCATATGGTGACATATCTTGCAGACAAAGATCGCTACGTCCGAGCTTGTGAAGCACTCTACCAGGATATTCACCCTGCGCTCGCACATCAAATTTCCAGGTACTGCACCATCCACTCACGATTCACCCCCGTGCACCTCCGCTGCCTCGAAAAAATATCTCATCTCCCTGGATTCAGTGGTAGTGTTATTCCAGGCATTAGCATATCACGTGGCCAGGGGGATAGTGCAAGTATCCCCCAACGAGTGTCTATCGGGTTCGTGCTGTCTTCCCCACCAGTTTGTACTGACAATGGAGGAGAGAACACTGATGAAGACACCGATGAAGATCATGGGGCTACTTTGGAGGAGCAATGTGAAGCTCTACATCACATCCTGAATATTTCTATGGACATGTAGATATGTACATTCATTAAATGCCACTGCATCATCACCTTTCGATTGATCCAGAATGAAAATGATGTTCCCTTGCTATGGAATGCTAGCTACATATCAATACTGCATGACAATGAAAGTCCAGGGTCCATGTGCTATGTGGTTGTTGAGAAATGTGAGCTTGTTGTCAGTGGCGACGATGAGAGGTGTCGGGCATGATGCAACATGTGCATGGGAAGCCTCAGGGGCCATGATGACAAATCTCTGCCTGCGCTACAGCACTCTAAATTAAAATGCTAATTATTATGCTACAACATGCTAGCTATATATAAATACTGCGTGATAATGAAAGTCTGGGGTCCGTGCACTACATGGTTGTTGAGATACATGAGCTCGCTGTCAATGACGGCGATGAGAGGTGTTAGGCATGACGTGACACACGTGCAGGAAGCGAGGGAAAGCACTGATGACTAATCTCCGCCTGTGCTACACAACGCTGTAATTAAAATGCTGATTATTATGTTATGGAATGCTAGCTACATATAAATACAACATAGCCGTGAAAGTCCAGGGTCTGTGCGTTGCATGGTTGTTGAGATAGGTGAGCTCACTGTCAATGACAGTGACGAGGGGTGTCAGGAGTGATGCGACACGTGCGTGGGAAGTGTGGGGAGGCTCTGATGACAAATCTCCGCTGTGCTGTGTGATTTGGTGGTGACAAGTCTTTTCCAAGTACCCCCCAGTATTCAATAATTATTCATTAAGGGGAGCAATATGTCAAACCCTTCGTCTTAGACACACATCACAACAACTACATGCTATCTAATTAGATTATATAAGTGGGAGCATCAGGTGAGTGTGGGGAAGGTGCTGCGGGGCAAGCACCCTGACAGGGACCTGCTGACCAATCAATTAACTGGCACTTTGGCCAGACCACTACACACTGTTACTAATCAACTACACTACACTTTGTTTGTAGTCAAAAATGCGGACTACTACACATTTTTCCTAATCAACTACACTACACTTTTGCTAATTGACTACACTACACTGGTAGTCAAAAATGCGGACTACTACACATTGTCCTAATCAACTACACTACACTTTGGTAGTCAAAAATGCGGACCACTACATGTTTTCCTAATCAATTACACTATGCTTTGGTAGTCAAAAATGCGGACCACTACATGTTTTCCTAATCAATTACACTATGCTTTGGTAGTCAAAAATGCGGACCATTACATGTTTTCCTAGTCAACTACACTACACTTTTCCTAATCAATTATGCTACACTTTGGTAGTCAAAAATGCAGACCACTACACATTTTCCTAATCAACTGCACTACACTTTGGGTGGTCAAAAATGCAGATCACTACACATTTTCCTAATCAACTACACTACACTTTGGTAGTCAAAAATGCAGACCACTACACATTTTCCTAATCAACCACACTACACCTTGGTAGTCAAAAATGTAGATCACTATGCACTTTTCTGATTCACTACAATACACTTTTGGTGTCAAATGAGTGGACACTACTGACCTTTGCTAATCAACTGCACTACACTTTGGTAGTCAACAATTCTTAATGAACTGCACTCCACTGTTGCTGATCAACTACACCACACATTTTGAGGATGAACTACACTTTGGTTGTCAAAGGTGTGGATTACTACACATTAGTTATTGAAGTATGACCCACATTTGGTAATGACAAAAGTGGACACAACTAGAGTTCCCCAATCAGATACACTACAACTTGGTAGTCAAACATGCAAACTGCCACTATGGATTTCTTGATTGAATATCTACGTTCCTACTTGTTACTAGTCACTTTTTGTGTTACAGATAAACTGCAACTGCCACTACACATCCCCTAATCAACTATCCTACACCTCTGGCAATGATTTTGGGTGCTTGAGTGGGTGGTTGGAGTGGTGGGAGTGTGGGGGTGGTGTGAAGGGAGCATGTGGTGATGATATGAGGGGTGTGGCTGTATGGTGGGTGTGGGTGAGGGAATGAAGGGAGGATGGTGGGAGAGGGTGAGGATGAAGGAGATGTACATGGGATGTCCCATGACAGCCCAGGCTATGATGGGACATTGGGACATCCCACTTGCCTTCAGATATGCAGATGGGATGTCCCACAGTAGCCTTGGAGGCTGTTATGGGACATCCCACTGTCCTCAGAGGTGTATATGGGATGTCCCATCATAACCCCCAAGGCTGTCATGGGACATCCCACTTGCCTTCAGAGATGCAGATGGGATGTCCCACAATAGCCTCCAAGGCTGATATGGGACATCCCACTTGCCCTAAGAGGTGTGGATGGGATGTCCCATCATAGCCCTTGAGGCTGTCATGGGACATCCCATTTACCTTCAAAGATGCAGATGGGATGTCCCACAATAGCCTCTGAGACTGTTATGGGACATCCCACTTGCCCTCAGACAAGCAGATGGGATGTCCCATCATAGCCTATAATGCTTGGCATGGGCCATGTCCCAACAGCCTTGGAGTGAGGTTTGTATGGCATTTTGTGACCTACTTTCCACTCCACTGTGCTACAGTGCCATAAAGGCTGTGTTCAAATATATGCCCACCCTTTCTTGCCTGGTCCATCAATATATGAGGGGGGAGCTGACTTTCATACCATAAATTACTTAATTTCCCACAAAACAATGATCTTCAACATGAGGAATTAGAAGCAGTTATGGATGTTTCCCCAGAATGACCTGCTAAATCTCACTGCTAGCTTTATGTGTGTGTCAAGGCAGTGATATTGGCCCATAATGATAGCCATACCCTCCCCAGAAGCAGGGGTATCAATGCTAATAAGGCTGCATTTTTGGGTCAGGGACCCCAGACACCTAAGGCAATGATGGGATAGCCCATCCATTTGTGGGCCCAGGACCATGCCATTCCCTGGGACATGAAAGGATGTCCCTGGGATCACCATGGTCTGAGAGGCATTTAGCTTGAATGTTTTGGAGAAACTATTCAGCCAAAATGCCTCCAGAAAAGGGTTACCTGAAGTGCGCATTTGACCCCCTTAAAGAAAACTATGCAGAAGATAGATATCCACCAGCATTTTCCACACTGCCAGCTATGACTATTATGCCCAAAGTGAAGAGAGTCTTGCTGTCATGTTCTCAGAGGACTACTTTCTGTCCCAGCTGCAGGAAGAGATTTGAAAGTGAGACTCGGGTCCTCCAGCATATGAACCAACCTTTGTCTGCCTGTCGATCATTTGTGGATGATCTGTCTAGCATCACGGTTAGCCAACCTATCAGCTCACAGACTCCACTACTCAGTATTCCTGATCATTGTGGTAGTCGTGATGCCCTGGAACCACCGCTACTGCCTCAAGACAATTTCATGGAGCCAGAACTCGATGACCTGCTACACCACAAACAGGGCTCAGATCTGCTCCCAGCCAACATTGAAGCAGCATCTACAAATGTCAAGGTTTACCCAGGTGCAGCTGTGAGCTATGTTGGTGGGCTGACATTTATGGACAAGTTCTTTGCTGACGAGTATGGTGAACTGCGCAAGGAGAATATATTCTATCCTTTCACTTCATGAGAGGACTGGCAAATCGCATCATGGCTGCTGTGCTCTCGTCTCAGCATGGCTGCAATCAACAGCTTCCTCTCCCTTGAACTGGTGGGTTATATATCTCATGTGTACCATTTTTTGCAGCTGAACCATTGCATAGATCAAAAGACTTACACTCTCCTTTTGAACCACAAGAGAGTTGTGTCTTTGTGCAGAAATGTTACTGCCAGGTCCCCATTGGCAGTTGCAGGTCTTGCAACCTCAAAACCTGATGAAGCAAGTCACCATGCTCTTTTACCATGACCCTATCAAATGTCTGCAAAGCCTTCTCAGCCACCCTCTGTTTGAGCCTCACATCAGCTTCATCCCTAGGAAAGTGTGGTCTATGGCTGCTCAAATTTCACAGGTATATGATGAGTGGCTAACAGGCAACCATGCTTGGGAATTACAGGTCACTTCATTCAGTTGTCCTGAGTTCTGAGTCCTCATTTTTTGTAGAACCAGTTACTCCACAGTGGGACCCTCTTGGGAGTTATGTTATTGTCCAACAAAACCAACATCTCCATCATGTCCAGGAATCACATGGCTCATCCCTTACTGCTCAGTTTAGCCAATATCAGTATGAACATCCACAGCAAGGGCTTGCTTCATGGCCACATGTTGCTCACTCTCCTACCTGTTCCATTGTTCATCCACAAGAAATCCCATGTTTGTTCACTTCTTTCTGATTGACTTTTCCATCACTGTCTTGATTTGGTGCTCAAGCCTCTGAAGATTGCTGCCACTGTGGGAGTCATGATGAATGATCCACATGGTAATGTCAGGTACTGCTTCACACTGCTTGTTGGGTATATTGCAGACATGCCTGAGCAGAGTTTATTGGCCTGCACAAGTCCCAGGGTATCTCCAATGTCTACTGCTACCCATAGGGAGTTTGGTGATAATATGCATCACCCCCCTTGAACTGGCATGCAAACTCTTGCTGATATCCATGCAGTGCATGCTAAAGCCAATGTCAACGATTTTCTTGACTTTCTCAAGGCTGCCAAGTCTTATGGACTGAATGGTGTCCATGAACCATTCTGGAGGGACTGGTCTCTGTCAGATCCAGGCCAATTCCTGAAGATTGAACCACTTCACCACTTCTTCAGGATGTTTTGGGACCATGACATGAAATGGTGTATAACGGCCATTGGGGAAGATGAAATCAACTACCATTTTAGTCTCATTCAAATGCCAGTCAGCTATTGCTCATTCACTGATGGGGTTTTGAAACTTAAGCAGTTCACTGGTTGTGATCATTGCTCCATCCAATGGTATGTTCTTAGCATAGTTGCTGGTGCAGTTCCTGTAACATTCCTTGCTGCTATCTGTGGTTTACTGGACTTCTGTTACCTTGCTCAAATGCCTGCATTCAATGAGCATGCATTGGCCAAGCTTGATACTGCATTGGATGCATTTCACACTCATAAGCACACTGTCCTGGCTACTGGTGGGCACTCAGAGCACTTTCACATTCCTAAGCTGGAGCTTATGCAGCATGTTGTGGCCTCTATTCAGACCTTGGGAGCACCAATGCAGTGGTCTGCGGATGTCACAGAGCATGCCCATGTTACTGAAATCAAGAACCCAGCATGCACTGGGAATAACCAGAATTACTATGCCCAAATTGCATGCCACCTTGACCATTCTCAGAGGTGTTTCAACTTTGATTTGGCTACTCAAATTTCTCATGCTGATGATAGTGATAGTGACAACAATGACAACCAGGACCACAAGCTCAATGAGGAGGGATCTCACTCACTCCTATCTTATTCTCCCACCCACAAGGTCATTGACTATTTCGAAGTTGCTCACACCATCACCCACAGTCCCCTGCCTGACCCACCAAAACTGCTTTGTATGTTTGCCTCGGGTACTACTGCCATTCATCTGGCCACCAAACTGGTGCTCCAGATGACAATTGATGAAGCTGTGATGCTCTATGAGCTGCCTGATCTCCACCTGGCGATCCTTGATTACCTCGATCATTGTGCAAGGGGAATAGACCATGATATTACTGGTTGAAGGTGTGGAGTGCTGGGTTGCAGCCTACCATCCAACAGGCTTCAGATTTGGGCCAAGGTTCATGTCCAGGTTCGCAACTATCACAATCCTAGGAATGTCGAACCTGCTCAGACCATGAATGCTGCTCCTCCATCAAAGGAGCATCCTCACAGGTTGTATGATAGTGCTGTTTTTAGTCCTGCAGCTGACAGTGACTGGCCTGACCAAGGTCTAAATGGTATGCCTGTCCTCCACTTGTGCCTGATGCATAGCTGATTACTTTTCAAGGGCATATGGTTGTCCAACTTCAGCTTGTCTTCTGCATTCTTGGTTTGGAGGAATTTCTTGCTTATGTCCAATGTTTTCACATCACTAGCTCTCCCACTGGTCACACAACAGATGCAGCAGTTGCTGGCCTGCACGTTCTGAAGCATGCAATGAGGAGCAATGGAGAGTGTATTGGTGGTGTCATCCCTTTGCCTCACTTTCAATCCCCTGTTCACTTGGTCCTGTGATTCAGGAAAACAGTGAATCCTCGCCTCAGCAACCACACCAGCTATGAGCTTACCTCGGATTTTTATTTAAATCATTATTGGAATAAGCAAATATATTACTCTCTTTCGATGTGTAGTTAGATCCTCATCTGGGAAAGTAGGCATTTGACTAGTATGGTAGTTGGCTACCCTTTTGTCAAGGTGTTTTTCCTCTCATTGCTCAATTGCTATCAATGCTGGCCACTCCATCTCCCCCTCGTCTGAATGCTCATCATGCAATTACTGAGATCTCTATCACTCCTCTCTGCCAGAAAACTTCATCCATCCCCACAGATGGCAAAGATTTCAGGGCTGAGACACTGGACTTAGAGCTTGTAACTGAACTTAGGGATGCCATGATAACAGAAGCCCTTGGCACATGATTCGTGGCATATTGGTCTCAGCTCTCCCATCTAGAAATCGAGGACATCAAGGCTTCAAACTTGGTGAATGCTGACAGTGGTGAGCCACTTTTTGTCGATGGTTGCTGGTTGCTGACTCTCATTCCCCACATACTGTGCCTGTCAACAGTGGATCGGGCTCAGAACACTGGTTCATCCAGTCAATCCACCTTTGCTGTGCAATCCAGGTCTTCCAGCTCTAGAAAACACTTTTGAGGTTCTCACAGGCAGGGGGTGGTCGCTCAGGCAGTTCCTGGCATGAACATGGAGGAGTTCATCGATGCCATGCTCTTTCCTGCCACCAGTAACAAGGAGACTACAGTGGCAAACTGGTTGAACTCTATCATTGATTTGTTCTCCCCCCCCTCAGCTGTCAGTGGCAATGACTCATCTCCTGCAGGCTGGAGACCTCTAACACAATCAATGAAACGTGAACTGGTGGCACGTCATTGCCTGCATTCTTGGTCTGCAGAATATGCTGCAAAACCCGTGGAGAACTCTCACATAGCCATTAAACCTGACATCATTTTTTGTGGCCAGCTGGATCTAAATAGCAGCTTTGCATGGAGCCACATCATATCATTCCTTGAGCTCACCTCTGTGCAATACACCAAATGCTTGGAGCACAACATTACTCATAAGGCATATGCCATGTTCACCACACAACCAGTGAGATGTTTTGTGGTTGCCATTTCTCTTGCTTGCCAACAATATCATCTTCACATCTTCAATCACTCAGGCACAATCCATTCATCTGCACATGGTATTCACAGGCATGCTGACACTTTCTCTCATCTGCTCTACATCCTTGCATTTGGCAATCCCCAGCATCTGGGATTTGATCCCACTTTTCTTAATCCTGCTCTTTCACCATCCCCCCTATACTGTCCCATTACTGATACCACACTCGAAGTGGCTTGGATGATTAAAGTCAAAAATCATCTCTATGCTGTTCTGGGTTGCATCTTCACCAGTAATGTCATTCAAGGCAGGGAAATGAGCTCCTGGCATGTAAGGAACACTCATGGCGCACACTTTGTCATTAAGGATTACTGGACACACAGGGGTAGAAGGCATACTGAGGAGGAGATGCTGAACAAGATCAAGGGCTTGACAGGTGTACCTACCCTTGATGTGGTGTGGACAGTTCAGATTGATGGGAATGACGAAATGACAGCCCTCCTTTGGCCAGCATCTATTTTTGGGAATGCCAGTTTTGAGACTCACATACATTGATGCCTCCTGATGACACCTGTTGGACACCTGCTGCTGGAATTTTCATTGTTGCAGGAGCTCTTAAGTATATTCATTGATATTGTTTCGGGTGAGTAACTGCACAGATGCTATACTGTGTTCTGAACATTTCCCCCATAGTTCACCATACCCTTGTGTGCATTTACATGATCCTTCATTGTGATGTCAGTATCAACAACATTCTCATGTATGTGTGCTCAACCCCTTGGGATGCTTCATTGAAGGAGGAGAAGGAATGGGAGAAAATTATGCAGAAGAAAAAATTCTGCTGAGGTCTGCTTATTGATTTCAACTATGCAAAGCTGCTTGCCACAGAGAGGCAAGGAGTGTCTGGTGGCAATCACACCATATGTCTTTTCATGTGGATTCTTTTTTCCTTTCTTTTTTTATTCTTGATATTGAACAAGACACAGGGCACTATACCTTTCATGGCTCTCACCCTCCTTTGTGAGTATTTCAGCAATATGAACCAGTTTACACACACACAAGCACATGATCTAGAATCCCTTATCTATGTCCTAGTTTGGGTGTGTGCCCTCTACTAGTGTTGCTGCGACTCAGGCTCTAGCCAGCTCAGAAACCGAACCAGACTATTAGGTAATCACAGCTGCGCTTACCCAAACTGACCTCATTTGACAGTTTAGCTGGTGACAGCTTCAGCTGAACCACGGTTCTGAAGTCAGCTCAAGCTGGATCTCACATGCCTGACTAATACTGTGCTGACTCGTCACTAGAACAAAGTATGCAGGCATGGTCCTGATGGTGAACATGAGACAGGGCAGTATAGAATTGTTCATGGGAGAAAACAGGCTTAGTGTCAAGACCAGTTCTCTATGGTCTCCAAGGGGGTCCAAGGTTGGGGAGTGATGTTAGGTTGAAAGTCTGGAATGTTGGAGTTTAGTACACAGACTTTGTATACTAGACTTGCAGAGTTCTGGGGGTCAGATCTATCCAGGAAGTTACTGGAATTGAGTGAGATTGAAGAGTATCTTATTCAATATTCGAACTGAGGTGTAACAAAGTATGTACAGGACTTTTATACTACAGAGAACATTCAAAGGCAATGTCCAGAACATATGGACTACCAGAGAGCAGTGCGGATGACTGAGGGTATTAGTAGGGTATTAGTAAGCTAAGCCAGTAGTCACTGGTCAACCAGAAAATGAGATGATTAGTCATAGAAGGCTGGAATAGTAACTAAACCAAAGTGAGGGAAACTATTACTAAATATAGAAACTATAAACAGAACAAAGGGCAAAGAACAAGAATAGGACAGAGTGCCATCACAGAACAGATTACTGAAGACCTAGAACTTATCTAATATTATCTGGAGTTTGACCCAGATGGTAGTTACATGTCATGGATGTGACACTTAGTAAGATCTAAACCAATGCTATCAAGTGTTAAACCCTGGCAGCTATTGAATGTGGAGGCATAGGTGGGTGCTAGTGGAAATTAGCAGTGGAGGAGGGTGTGACCCAAGGGAAGAGCAATGTCATGCACCAAAGGTGTTTGGCGACGTGAGCATGGACCCAAAGCTGAATGATGAAGAACAGAGAAGCCTAGCCCTAATGCACAGAATGACTGGAATGTCTAGCAGTCATCCATCACACAAGAACCACCCTTAACATTAGGGAAGAAACTGCTCAAGTGCCAAATAAAAGTTTTTGAGTGCCAGTTTATGGCATTCCAATTTTTCAAATATCTCGGTCATTTCTAAAGATATCGACATCATTCCCACGCTCAAAGAAAGCTCTCGACCATGCCATCCTGCCTACCAAATTTGGTGACGATCCTCACCCTCCATGATTTTCTGCATCATTTCTGCCAACAAACGCCCATTTTGCCACTTTTTATCGTAATGGCCACCTCTTCAACAATCTCTTTGCTTGTCCCCTTTGCCAGGGAGAATAACTACAAGTACTTGCCAGGAATCCCCACTAGCATTTGCCCTGAAGCCTCCTGGTTCATCCCTCCCTTGTCCATGACCTCCCATCCTATCACTTTGGGACAGCAAGTTCTCCTTGTCAGTCTGACATCGAGGAGGACTTTCTTTGGTCATCTCAGGTCTGTTATCAGGCTTGAAAAATCATATGTGGTTGTTTCAGTTTCTCCAGTCGAAGAAGCATATGGATCCTTTGTCCCTGTGCCCTGCAACGTCTACCTCTCAATCTCATCCTTCGTTCTTCCAAAATTGTGACAGGTCCAATACCAATTACTGTCATCCAGTCTATCTGATCACATCCATGATGAATTTGAGACACTTCTCCCTGCTCTTATGGGAGAAGATGGCCCTTCCTCCTCCTCAAACCCTCCAGAACACTAGCTGCAATTGATGCAGGTTGCTTTACAGAGAGGAGGACAGGGGGAAAGTTGCGAAATCCTATGCCCTGACTACCCTGGAGACCCCCAAAATTGGCCCCTGGCAGAAATCCCCACCATTCTTCATTTGGATGTGCAGCAAGTTGCCCTAATCCATCTAGATCTCAGATCTAGGAGTCACTATGACTCACTTGCAGTCATATCCCTTAATCAGCAGTGACCAGTGTGCTTACTCATTCCTCTTTCACATTATTCATCCATTCCTTGATGATTCATTCCATTTTCAAATTGATTAGTGATAATCTTTGTCATGCTTACTGGTTTTACTTACCAATCGCTTACTGTCCTTACTCATCCTTACAAAGCCTTACCAATCCTTTACCAATCCCCTTACCAATCGCTTACAGATCACTTACAAAGTGTTGCTCCATATTTACTGCAGGCTATGCTACCCTTTTGTATATAAAGTACCAATATGTCGACAGCAATCAAGCAGCTACCAAGTCCCCTGCATAGGAAGCAGTCCCCTGTGTAAAGACTCACCTGCTCACTCATCATCATCATCATTAGCCCCAATCATCGTCACTTCTAAGCTCATCATCATCATCTCTATTCCTGCAGTATCTGAGGCTCCATTAAGGGTCTATTTACTGTCCTCTTCATCATTCTACATCACTTCTAGGCTCAGAGCAGCCTACTATCTTTGTGTTTTCAGTCTTCCCCTGCTCCCCCTTCGTCAGGAGCACCCATACCCTCTGCCCTAGCCCCCTCTAGGTGCACAGAACCCCTCCCCCATTTATTTTAAACAGATCCCTCAAGCCAAAGCCCACATAGGAAAACCACCAACTTGGCATTTGTCTTTGTGTTAGGTTTTTGGTGTTTTTGCCATTGATCCACACATTGACTCACAGCAGAGCATCGAAGTAGGTGTTCTGAGTATGGATTACAGATGAGTCTGTCAGCATATAATGATTTACCAGGTATTCTGCAAGTCAAATTCATAGTATCTATATGCAATGCAGGACAGTAATTCATGCTGGAAGATATTAGAAGGTTATAGATCACACTGAGGATGCCCCTGAGTCTTCACTCTTGCCATCAGTGACAGCAGTAGCCACACTGCATATGGGATCTGACTGGGATGTGAGTACAGTGCTGCCCATGACAGACTGGTCACTGACCAAAGTATGGGTGAGCTTGCACTTCATGAGCAGTAAGCTGCTCTAGGGTAAGACTAGCCAAGTAGTTCATCCAAGAAATCTTGCATTTCCTCTTTCAGTGCTATCGGTTCTCAGGTCTGTTGGGAGGGGTGGAGCAACAATAGAAGATGAACTTGGTTCAAACACTGAAGGAAGTCAGTTGTAGGGGAGCTACCATGCTTGTGCGACTCAAAGAATGCAGGCTTTTCTTGCAACTTGCCAGACCTAGCACAGAATCTGTCCTTGAGGTCTAGTCAAGGACATTGGCTGTGAACTTGAGAGATGTGATCTGCAAATGAGAACCAAATGCACCCGAAACCCCACATGTCCAGACTATAGTCATACTCCTGGAAATTGACCAAGAGTTCCAGTCCCTTAAAATAGCACGAGGCAACCCACAAGTTGTATCTGACTCTGGGGTGGTAAAAGTCTGCCAAGCCCCAGTCAACGAGTCACAGCTGCAAGAACATGTAGGTAGTCAATCTCACACTGGGATGACAGGACAGATACCTTTTGTCACTCATGATCAATCATGATGTTGTGAGGTTTGACATCCTGGTGCATGATCCCCCTTGAGTGACAACAGTCAAGGGCCTGGATGACAACTCAATTGGTACATGAGGAGATTGCAACACATGACTTGCCTTGAGGAGCTCAAACATGTAGTAGCAAATGTCAAAATCCACACCTTAAAATTGACATTGTCAATGTATTCTGTGATCAAACTGGGAGTTTTTGATGCCAGGTCTTGGATGACATCTAAGAGAGTGACAATATTAGGACCACCAGCATGACAATTGACGACAACATTGGAGTGTGACATACCGAATGCAGAACATGGGCCACTGTCCATAGAGGCCCCTCCCCCACCCCAACATAGATCACCCAATACCAACCCCAAAAGACATGCTATGACACCTGATCAATGTCACCATGAATGATGCTGCAGAAAAGTGGAAAGAACACAAATGACCTGAGGACAGAGCAAGCACATGCACAGAAAAGATGACAGGAACCTTGTACAACATACAAATGAAGTGCTAGCATATAGGGCTCATGCATCCCACAGAATACCCCATGGATGGGCTCACAGGCACAGCATGGGCCTGGCATTGGGACACTGATCTTGGAGGGCCATTGGGGTGTTGCCCAGGATCGCTGGAGTTTGCAGAGCTGGGTAAGATGCTCCCTGACAGTGAGGGAGCTCAGGGGATCATCCTATCAACAGCTAGCCTCGATCTGGTATTGAAGTTCCATGGATGCCTGGATGATATCCTTGAATCTATGACATACCTAATATTCACCCTACCACATCAGAAAATGTCACAAAGAAATAAAGAAGGGCAACATGGAATAGATAAAGAAGGCACACGCACTGCACAACATCTGAGTATCATACAACCATCCATCTGCAAGAATATAGCCATCCACAAAATGCCTGGGAATGGAAGTCCTCACTCTTTCCTGAGAGTAGTAGATTGCATATCAAGTGTGCATTTGCAATGTGTGTCATGTCCTGTGTGCAATAAATCTTACATTGTCAGAAGTGATGGTTTATATGATGCAGCTGTTAAAGGACATACTGACAGCTAACACTGCAAGCATTTCACCATGTTTCTTCAGAAAACATGCTGAAAAAATGGAGGGAAGAGATACTCTTTTATTTTGCATGTTTGGAAAGAAAAAATGCAAGAATAATGTTTTATTTTCATCCAGAAAACATGAGTTGATGCTAATGGGAATTAGGGTAGAAACTAATGGTCATTACCATCATTCCATTTTTTTCAGATGAAAATAAAACAACATTTTTGCATTTTTTCTTTCCAAACATGCAAAATAAAAGAGTATCTCTTCCCTCCATTTTTTCAGCATGTTTTCTGAAGAAACATGGTGAAATGCTTGCAGTGTAAGCTATTCGATACACAAGTCAATGTGGGTAGTCAGCCATAAACTATGCAAGCCTCCACATCCCATACTCATGCAATATGACCCAAGGGTGAAAATGGGTGAGGACCTGAACCTGCAGAAATATATGTGTCCCCTAATTGCTGAAAAAATGGGGTCTCCATGATGATGCTGTCTGGCATGGATATACCACACTGAAGTCCATTAGAAAGAGTGGGGAATGTTATCCCCAGTGTACATTTTGACCACTAGCCCTACATAGTATATCTACATCTACATATGCAATCTGTGAATGAGAAATATTAGCACATTGCAACCATGATTAGACTAAAAGACTTGCTCTCATGTCAATTCACAGGGATAACCTGACATACATCACTGAACCAAAGCTTAGTACTGTCCTCCAGCTCCACCCCTCTTGGCTCTTTCTTGCTCTGACATTTTTTGACCCGGAAAATTTGGCCAGTAAGCTCTCCCTGTAGTATGAGGCAATATTGGCCAGAGCTCATTGGGTTGGCAGGAGTTAAGTCGCACATGGGAATAAAATGGTGTTCAATGTTTGTGCTCACTGTACTTGAGGTCATGGTGACTGACAAATGACTGGGAGGTGCATGACCATGCTCTTGTGCGACTGTGAGGAAGTGGCCAGGAACTGTAGTGTGCACAATTCATTTGTGCAGTGATCCATGATTGTAGGACATGGCAACCCTCAGGCATATGTGCCACCTGGGATAGTTACAGAAACTGTCATTGAAGAGCCAAGGAATGCAACCTAGGCAGAAAATTCGATTAGTGTGCATGATACGAAGGGAGGTCTACATGCCATAGTCAATTTGCTGTTTCTCTGTCTCGTTAGGGCATGGCATGGTGACATTGTCAGTGTTGACGATCCAGGGATTGGAAGTTGATGTGCTTGGACCTGGCTTGGCCAAAGGATCCACAGCTGAAAGTGACAGGGGTGGAGTAGCACAGTGAGGAGGAGGTGCAATCTCTGCAAAGAGATTCTGGCACAGTGCTATAAACACTGCCATTCTTGTAGAGTCCAAGGGGGTCCCGTTGAGGAGCATTCCAGATCTAGAAATGAGAGGGAAATGAGTGGGTGCCACTAGGGAATGATAGCACCTACTCAGTGACAACTGCAGTGTTTTTCAACTGCATAATGCCCAAATGGATTCTGACCATGCGGAAGGTTCTGCCTACTGACCTCAGCATTCCTCTGTATCCCTTACTGGGACCAGAGATAATCCATACTTCACGACTGACATGGTGTTCTTGATCACGAAGGGTATAATCTTCTACTTTGACACAAAAACTAATAGGGACATCGTGCTATAATGTCATTAGATCAGTATGGAAGCATGAAAATGCAGACACTTACCCATGGACCGTCCTCGGACAGCACTGTAAGATGACCAGAAGCGAAGTTGACAGCATGAACAGGCCCTTCAGCACCAACAGCAGGACCATGAGCCACCCATACACAGTTGCTGATAGAAACATCATACCCCCTCTCCTTCAACAATTGCAGGGTGGACGGGGGGATGATAATGGCATCATCTATGCTCACAGACACCTGAATCAGGTCACTGTTCTCATTGATACCACCATCACCACTGGCAACTTCAGATTCCTGAGCCTTCGACTTCCCCTTGTTTCCTGGGTCATCAGTACTTTCTTGTGGAAGTGTGGACAGTGTAATCAATATCTCACAACTGCTGTGGTAGTGTAATGTGCCAGAAAGGCCCTTGTGTGGCCCACTGACGACCTGTACCAAATCACCCAGTTGTATGCAGCTCTCATTAGCAAGAGGATCATGGAAGAGCTGATCATGAGGATCTTGGGATGTGTATGTCATCAGGGAGACATGTGATGCTAGGAATATCTCAGGGACTTCGAGCTGCAAACACATCAGTAAAACAATCCACTTCACAAGACAATGACTTGCTTGTTGGTCATTGCCCTGTAGTATGACCATATCCTCCACTTTGCCAATTACCATACCCTCAAAGCCATGGTTCATACCCACAATAACCTTGACAAAAGTGCCAGGAAGGAATTCTAATCTGAAATCATGAATAGAGATTCCTAAATCCTTGACAACATCATCACTTGATCTGGGGATTAAAACATGGACAGTGACTGACTCACATTGTGAATCCATCATGACAACACAAGCCAAACTTCCTGCATATTCACCCGAGCAAATCCTACCAGTGTCCCCATCTTGCCACCATTGGGCCAAGAAACTGGTCATGGTGCAGTCAACCAAAGGGGGATCTATCGATGCGAGGGCAAACCAAGCAATCTCATCAGGCAAGGGCACATTCACCACCTTGATTGCTTTCTTGCAAGAGAAAAAGTGAGTGCAGCCATGGTGATACTCCCTCCCCTCACAGGAGGTGACAAGATGACCTTCCTCATCTGTGGCAACCATGACCTCTAAGCCATGTGCCCTGGCCAAGTCCATGTCAAACAAGGTATGCCCATGGAATAGATCTTGAGGGGTAGAGTAATAAGGCACCTCCCAAGGAACAACAAGCATCTCCATGAAATCCACGTTGGTAGAGAGTACATAGAAAATATCATTCTTGAAGGGATGGGATAAGTGACATACCCAAGACCATACAGGGATGTCATGGGGTTGTGTGATGGATCACATCTCCTCAGCTGTTATCAAGACAATATTCTTGACAAGAGTATTATGAGAAGGGGGGAGGCATATTTGAACCTCCAGCAGATTGCAAGCTTCCACAAAAATATGTTTAGGAAGTGAGTGGAACATCTGACAGGGCAGATTTTCCAGCTTGAGGTGCTCCAAAACGAATCTTGCAGTGCTAGCTAATGGGGACTAGATAAGATGTCAAGTGAAAAGATGAGAAGCAGTTACTTACCAGTGGGCAACTCTATCATAAAGACCTTCAACCTGCTCTGGCCCACATCTATGTGCCTACTAACTTCGACATTGGGAACCCAATTCTGATGTGCTTGTGCATTTGATCCTATGACACCCCCCTCGTGCACGTAATGCTGGACAAGGTCTTGGAGGCATTCATTGAAAGTTGCTCACCCTGATGGACCAACCTCCATAACCTTTGGACAGTTTTCCACTCTGATGTCCAGGTTGTCTTGGTCTCCATCTTCATTTTCATCATCCTCATCTTCCCATGCAGACACATCCAAGTACCGAGCCATGGACTTGCTCAATCTTGCATGCTTTGCCGGTGGTAGGGAACTGTTGGATTTGTGGGAGACTTTGCCTGGAGGGTGTCATCAGTGAAGGGATATGAATCATGGGACGAGTATCAACTTACGAGTCTGCGAGGAAGAAGCCTGAGTGGAAGGGATGGTGCGGGAGGCATTGTCTACAAGGTCCCCTAATAAATTAGGTTATGATGTGGAATGAGAAGTTTACTTACCAGAGGACAAAGCTTGAGACAAGGAGAGATTGGGAACACCTGATGGGTATCAGTGAGTCATTCTCCATGACAGTACTCTGGGATCTACTTACTAGGGGGATTGAGAACACCACACTCTGACATGGCAGCCCTGACAAGTTCGACAGCAGTACCCTCGTGAGAGGCTTTGAATACTTGGTTGAAGATAGTTTTCCAGTCATCGAACTTGTACCTCTCTTTGAATCTATCTTGCATCTCCTGCAAGAAGGAATTGAAAGAAAAGCTGTCATCACCCACCCACCACAGAACTAGCTGCCATGCTGCAGCATCCTCCAACAGAGGAACTACCTTAGCCTGTGTGAGCTGTTGAGCAGCCTTGATGGAGTTGAGTCCCTCAGTGGGACTCATAAGAATGACCTTGATCAGGTCGAGCCATTCTTCTTGGTCGAAGGGAATTCCAGCAACATCAAGTTTGACATCTATCTTAGTTAGAGCAGCTGTGTCAGTGATCTCACCATTCACGTACTGCTCTAAAAGAGCAAAGGCTGCATCATTAAGGGTAGCATGAGTTAGATGAATGGAAGGCACCATTTGATAGGAGTGAATCTTAGAGTGAACTGGAAGTAATCAGCAAGTAGTGAACACAGTGGAGGGAAGTACAAATGAAAGCAATTCGAGGTAATTGAACACTAGAGTTGGTATTGTTCGTGACAATGGGAAGATAGAACAATGATCTGGGAGACCGCAGTCAGACAATAACCAAGCCGATAGAAGTGCAAGCTTAACTTAATGTGCACATCCCTTGTGTTGCTTTGGCCAGCTCACAAAGATATAGTATTGCTCTATTATTTTTCTACTCTAAGGCTTTTAGTCTGTCCACTGGTATGTGGCATACAAGGGTGCATGAGCCTGGGAAGACAGTGAGTGGTGACACAGGCAACAATTGGGTTTATGGACCAGTTGCCTGAAGTACGAACTATGTCAGACAGGCATTCAAATTTTTCGAGTTTGAGCACTCATTTAGTTGTCAACATTATCCTAGGACTACTTAATGACAAGTGGATCATATCTATGTCTACACAAATGTATATTGCTCTAAGCTAAATGCTGACATTTTGTTGAATTAGTACAGACTCATCCCAGCACTTGAAAAACTTACCTGCAGTAGGCAGAAAAAGAGAAAGAGAAAAGGTGTTCATGAGAAAAGTTGGCATTGATATACTGAACACAACTCATGATCATGTGCATTGCTGTAGCCTGTTTAGTCTCAGGTATGCATGTGATCATGAGTTGCATTCAGTATATCAATGCCAACTTTTCTCACAAATGTCTTTTCCTTTTTCCACCCACCACAGGTAAGTTGCTCATTGTCGGTGCGATGCTGGCATCACTAATCTGTTCATTAGTGTTTACCATAAGCTAGTAGTACATAGCATTATAGATAGTTGGCAGTACATAGTGTCACAGATCATACTGCCAATGTAGTAGACTTCGACATGAGGATTTGATTCAATCTGCTACAGCACTGGCAACGTACAATAACTACAG
This sequence comes from Pisolithus microcarpus, assembly GCA_024613185.1. NCBI lineage: Eukaryota > Fungi > Basidiomycota > Agaricomycetes > Boletales > Pisolithaceae > Pisolithus > Pisolithus microcarpus. The sequence goes on along the minus strand of JANFAI010000064.1, from coordinate 12,796 downwards.
TCTGACTAGTAAATTCCAAAAATGCTCGCAAATGGTAGAGCTACCATCTCGAGAAACTATCGTGGGAATACGCTGAAGTTAAGCATATTCGATTGACCCCTGTATATGCTGTTAACCAACCATGCATTCCTAGCTCATGCTACACTTTTAGCATCCACTCTGTGATAACTATCGTGTTATCTCACCAGGCATCCTAGTTAGCCACGTGTTCCAAAGTTTGCAAGCTCATAAAGTATGTGATCATCAGTATGTTTCCTTGTACTTGACATTCTAACAGTGGGTCTTAGCATTGAGATAATCCTTGTAAGTTGCCTTGATCTCCTCATACTTGAGGCAGGTGCATGCTTACCCACCCTCCCCATTTTCCCTGCTTGTGGAAGTCATTGGTCAACATCCATCATGCATTCCACTGAGCATGTCCTCCCACTCTCCCCCATATATCTTGCTATCCAGCTTGTGGAATTGTTGACTTGCTGACTGGTATGTCACTTATTCTTGTGCTAAGTTGTAACTCTATTAACCACCAATCAGTGGCAACACTATTGGCTGGCTATCAATGGGCAGCATTGTTTTTGTTCAATGGGACTGGAGTTTGGAGATACAGTATGAAAAGAGATGATGCTATATTGACGTACAGTCCTAAATCTCTTTGACTGTATCTATAGAAAGAAGACTGGTCAATAGGATCATGTCAGACAGTTTGTGTATGGCTATCTGTGTGATAGCGGATGGTCCTGACTTTATCCTGGTCTCACAGCAATCCAGGCTGCATTTATTCTGATTGTATATTTACTGCTGTCTGTCATAGTACCATCGCACTTCATCCATCATGCCCAATGGATGTCGACGAGGGAAGCAAGCATATGTCCCACAAGTGTCTGAGTCCAATGCTGTTGGACATCCTGCCAACCATCCTCCCTGACAAGAGAACCAGGCACAAAGCAGGCACCAACACGGTCATTGTTACGCTGGAACCAAAGCTGCAATGTAATGTCAAGCCCAAAGTTGTTTGTTCGTTCTATGACCCTCAATAGGCTAGTTGTAACCTCAAAGAGGATTTGGTTCACAATTCTGAGTGTCCTTGGGCTTAAGGACTTGAGGACGAAGTTCTGAGTCAAGAAGAGCTAGATTGGGCAGCTCTAGTCTGGGGAAACCAGAGCCAGAGACACCAGGCTTATATACATTACAAGAGAGGCCCATGAGGTGACCTCATGTACAGTAAGGGAATAAGGCTATTGGTCGACAATAGCCTCATGGAAACACATGTCTGAGATACAAACGCCATTGGTTGAGCAATGGCTGTGTCAGCAGAACAATCCAGAATGTTAGAGAAAAAGGTAAACATGCACAAACAGCGATGAAAAAGAAAAGGTGTCCCACAGGTGGGTGAGTCGTAACAGTCATATGCCAGCTGTTGTAACAACTTTGGATGGTAAGTTCCTCTGATTCCCATATTTTCCTGCTCATTTGGCATTTATCATAACAGATGACAAGAATTTTGACATAGATAATGTATCACCCTCATCCAATGAGGATGATCAGACACCAGATCGACAAGTATGCTCGGTGCCTTCGAACAATATGGATAGGCTGATCGCTCCCAATCCACTCTTGAACATGACTGGCTCGGGGGGCAGAACTGCTTCAACATTTGATGTCAACTATTTCTTTGACCATGGGACAAATTCACCAAGCATATGCAAATTCTGTTGGTAAGTGTTCACTGATACCACTCTTTATCACTTTTCTTAGCATGCAATTTGCAGTGATCTTTGCAATAGGAATCCAGCTGAGTTCAATAATAAATACCCGAGTCACATGATACAGTATTCAAAGAATACAGCAATGAGTATGCTCCACCTCCACATCGAAAAATTCCACCTCCTTGACTATTTGGATTTGGCATTGCAAAAGGACAGGGATTGGCCAATTCAGGTGAAGGTCATGAAGGACTGTATTACTAATGGTTACTCCCTTCAGGAACTGAAGAGTCTTGTTGATAGAGGTGTTGGTCTCAAGAACCTTCCACCTCACCCCATCATTCCCACACCTAACCCCAGCAGTGGCGATACCAATGACGATCATAGAAGTGGCACTCCACCATTTTCCATCGCTATATTCCACAAATCACTTGTCAACTTTATCATCACAGATGACCAGTCGCTACAAGTGGTCAAGTGCAAAGAATTCCAATGACTCCTCCTGCTCCTCAAAAGTGACTTGAAGGAAAGTGATATCCCTCACTGCACCAAAATCAAATCCAGCATCATTCAAGCATGGAAGGACTATTTCATCATTTTGAAGACAGAGCTGCAGGTACATACCCTGACATATATTGAATCTACATGACTTACATCTCTTTCCACTATGTGCTCAGCATGTGGTCAGTAATATATCATTCACTGTCGATATCTGGTCATCGGATTCTTGATGACCCTACCTGGCCATGACTGCACACTATGTAGCAGACACCTCTAACACTCTACAATATAGGTCCATGCTGGTTGTGTTTCACCGCCTCCATAGCAAACATACTGGCAAAGCCCTCACCCATACTCTACTATATTTACTCAACAGGGCCAGTATAACTACCAAGGCAGGTCACTTCTCCATGGATAACACCGAAAATAACACATCCATGATGGACCAACTCGCCAATCTACTCAACGAGTGAGAGCCCCCTCTCAAGTTTGTCACCAAGGATAGGTGTATCATGTGCTTCACACACATCATCAATCTTTGTGTCCAAGACATCATCAGCAGGTTCACTGCAGCTGATGTTGCAGATGACCTTGCTCAGGCTTGGCATGATGATACAGAGGAAAAGGATGAGTATATAGAAGCCATGAGGGGAAATCCACTGGCCCTTGCCCACTATGCTGTCCATGCTATACATGCATCCAGAATTCAATGTGACAAGTTCGCATCCCTCATCGCCGATGGAAATAGAGGCCAATGGTTCAAGTCCCAAGATGGGGAAACAACCATCATTCTGGACTTGCAGCTACTCCACAATGTCAAGACTCGATGGGACTTGACGTTTCTCATGCTCAATCACCTTCATGCTCTCCAACCTGCTGTCAATTTGTTTGTGACCCTGCCATCACAGCAGAAAGAACTTGCAAAAGTCAAGATAAGTGATGCAGAGTGGTCCATCCTGCAGGACTATGAGAACATCCTTAAGGTGGGTGCCTGATTAACATGTTTATATCATACAACTAACAAACAATAAATCTGCCCAGGTACCTCACAATGTCCAACAATGGATGTCTGCAGAAGCAAGACCCACCCTGAGCTGTGCAGTGCCGTCTTTTGAACTCTTCATGACTGCCTGGGAAAAGATGCAGCAAGAAAACTGATGTTTGGCACCATTTATCGAAGTTGGCCTCATCAAAGCCAGACATTACTATAACCACATGGACAATACAAAAGCGTATATCATATCAATGCATAGGTTTTGTGTGACGATTATTCTAGTGTGACTGCTCATGGATTTCATTAGTTGTAGATCCATTTCTCCAGTTCTGCTGGATTAAAATGCACTGGGCACAGGATTGGGTGGTGCATGCCAAGGAGAGCATGATCACTTTGGTAACTTTCGACGTAATATTTACTAGTGCAATCAAACTGATTCATCCCTCAGATGAAGGAATACTGTTACCTCAAGGTCCTGGAGGATGCAATCACACAGTCATTGTCTCAATTCGACTCGCTCAATGTGTTAGCCCAACAGTTCAACATCTGCAATATGGTGCTCGGCAGGCCAAGACCCACTGAGCAACAGTCCATGCAAGAAGAATACCAGCTGTACATCAACAGTGGATATGTTCTGGAGACTACGGATCCTCTCAAATTCTGGGAGGTAAGGGTATGTTTTCCTTGTTCAATACAGGGGACTTATAATTTGTTAGGTGAATCGGATGCAATTCCCAATGCTGTTTGCCATTGCAATGGACTATCATCCAATCCAAGCATCATCTGTACCCTGCAAAAGGGTCTTTTCATCGGGTGCTGAGATGGACACCAAGAAGTGCAACCAGATCGGTCCCATACTGATGGAGGCCCTTCAGATGCTCAAGTATCACTTAAAGCAGGAGTGGTTGGATTTCATGGTGAACTGGACCATCTCCCCTGAAAGCCTTGTTGAGGATGAGCCTGAAGAACTGGCCAAAGGTACGAGAAGGCATGATATCCAGCTCTCTAGTTTGGATACTCTGCTCAATAGAAGTGCAGCTGAGGATGGGGATGATCTATCAACTGATGTTGAAATTTTTGTATGACATCTTTGCACACCACTATCCTGTTCCCTTAATTACATACTACTGTCTGTAATGCAGTCAGTAGTAGGTGCCAAAATGCATAGACCTGAAACCCTCATTGGACACAGCCCTGGCGAACATCTATGATGCAGATACCCTTGATGCAAGATTTATTCTCGTCAGTCTCACCTTACCATTGTTACTGTTGTTCAGTCCACCATAGGTCACTCACTCTGTTGTCCCCATTCTCATCAGCAAACCAGATGTCACTGCAAGCATTTCACAATGTTTCTTCAGAAATCATGCTGAAAAAATGGAGGAAAGAGATACTCTTTTATTTTGCATGTTTGGAAGGGAAAAATGCAAAAATAATATTTTATGTTTCTCCAAGAAACATGGATTGGTGGTAATGTCCATTAGCTTCTACTCTAATTGGCATTAGCATCAATTCATGTTCTCTGGAAGAAAATAGAACATTATTTTTGCATTTTTTCTTTCTAAACATCAAAAATAAAAGAGTATCTCTTCCCTCCATTTTTTCAGTATGTTTTCTGAAGAAAAATTGTGAAATGCTTGCTGTGTGTTTCCCCCCCAGCTTTCCAGTGCTCCCAGGACTTTTGAAAAATGATTCCAGACCTCCCAGACCCTCCAACCCTCCAGGTGCACAGCCACAGTGAGAACAAAAGTTGTAGCCCATGATCACAGGACCATGGGAATATGATTACCTCAGCAATATCTCCTTTTTGGGGTGAGATATTTGCAAAGTTCAGTTGGAGTCACAGTTTGTCAAAAACAAAAAGTGGCTGTACAGTGATGATGTCATAACAAAAGTTGTAGGGCTGGATCACAGGATCATGGGAATATGCTTATCTCATTGATATGCCCAAAAATGGGTGAGAAAAATGTAAAATACCAAAAAAATTGGACATCTCAAAAATTAAATTTCAAAGATGTCATAATAAAAGTTGTAGTGCCTGACTAGAGGACCCCAGAGGTATGCCTATCCCATCCATACCTGCAAAAATGGTTGAGATACAGGCAAGATACAATTAGTGTAGTGTAGTGTACATTTTATTACCAAAAGTGTAGTGTTGTGGCGCATTTTTGATTACCTAATGAGTGTAGTAAACTCTGCTTCTTTGACTACCAAATAAGTGTAGTGTTGATTAGTAATTGACTAGCAAAGTGTAGTGTAGACTATTGATTAGCAAAAGTGTAGTAAAGTCCGCTTTTTTGACTACCAAATAAGTGTAGTGTTGATTAGTAATTGATTAGCAAAGTGTAGTAAAGTCCGCTTTTTTGACTACCAAGTAAGTGTTGTGTTTGATTAGTAAAGTGTAGTGTAGATTTGTATTACCAAAAATGTAGTAAAGTCCGCATTTTTGACTACCAAATAAGTGTAGTGGTTGATTAGTAATTGACTAGCAAAGTGTAGGGTAGACTATTGATTAGCAAAAGTAGTAAACTCCGCACTTTTGACTACCTAATAAGTGTAGTGCTTTGATTAGTAAAGTGTAGTGTAGATTTGTATTACCAAAAGTGTAGTAAACTCCGCTTTTTTGACTACCAAATAAGTGTTGTGTTTGATTAGTAAAGTGTAGTGTAGACTATTGATTAGCAAAAGTGTAGTAAAGTCCGCATTTTTGACTACCAAATAAGTGTAGTGGTTGATTAGTAATTGACTAGCAAAGTGTAGTAAACTCCGCTTTTTTGACTACCAAATAAGTGTAGTGTCTTGTAGTGTTTGATTAGCAAAGTGTAGTGTTGTGGCGCATTTTTGACTACCAAATAAGTGTAGTGTTTTGTAGTGTTTGATTAGCAAAGTGTAGTGTAGATATTTGTATTACCAAAAGTGTAGTGTTTTGTAGTGTTTGATTAGCAAAGTGTTGTGTAGATGTGTATTACCAAAAGTGTAGTAAACTCCGCATTTTTGACTACCAAATAAGTGTAGTGTTTTGTAGTGTTTGATTAGCAAAGTGTAGTGTACATTTGTATTACCAAAAGTGTAGTGTTTTTGTAATGTTTGATTAGCAATGTGTAGTGTGCATTTGTACTACCAAAAGTGTAGTGTTGTGCCGCTTTTTTGACTACCAAATATTTGTAGTGGGACTAGGCATTGTAGTGTAGTGTTGATTAGCAAAAAAGCGTAGTCATGATTAGCTTTGTTGTGTAGTTGGCACAGCCACTAATAGCTCGAAATTTTGCAAAGTCACAAAAATACCCCAGAATGCAATATAGTGGACACCAAAACTCATGCCTTTTGCACAAGCAGCCAAAGCCGACCAAACAAAACCCAATTCCTACCATGGGGGGGGGTATGCTATTAGTCCACTACTACCAACTATTTCATTAGTGAGAAAGTGTAGTAGTGGGTAGTAGTATTAGCAAAAAAGCGTAGTAGTATTAGGAAAAAGCATAGTAGGTAGTAGTATTAGCAAAAAAGCATAGTAGGTAGTAGTATTAGCAAAAAAGCATAGTGGTATTAGGAAAAAGCGTAGTAGGTAGTAGTATTAGCAAAAAAGCGTAGTGGTATTAGGAAAAAGCGTAGTATGTACTAGTGGTATTAGGAAAAAGTGTAGTAGGTAGTAGTATTAGGAAAGTGTAGCAGGTAGTGTTATTAGCAAAAAAGCGTAGTACTATTAGGTTATCATGTGGTAGTACTTGGATTTGAATATATTACTACTTTGATTTGATTTCTGTGTGATGGAGTGATAGTCCTATTAGTGTGAAAGCATAGTGGGATTAGCAAAAAAGTGTAGTAGTTGTATTAGCAAAAAACGGTAGTGGGATTAGCAAAAAAGCGTAGTAGTTGTATTAGCAAAAAACAGTAGTGGGATTAGCACAAAAGCATAGTGGTGGTATTAGCAAAAAATGGTAGTGGGACTAGCAAAAAAGCGTAGTAGTGGTATTAGCAAAAAATGGTAGTGGCATTAGCAAAAAAGCATAGTAAAAGTATGGACAGAGGTGATGGGCTGGGATTCTGGGAACTCTGGAACCCTGTCTGGCCAGTCCTGGCCAGAGGGGAACCTTTCTGGGTGAGCTGGGAGTCTGGCCAGGTGATGTCTAGTTTGCTGATGCATGGATTCAATGGTTCATTTGCAGTTGCAGCTTCCATCGGCATGAGCCTGACAGTAGGCTCAGTCTGCATCTGCTCGATACTTTTAAGCTGCAATAATTGGCCCCCACTACCTTTGGTCACCCTAGAGTACCAACGAGTTGAAGCATCTGGCAAGTCAGACAAACAAGTCTTGTCAGCTAGCAAGTCATGTAACGAAGAAAAAAAAACTTGCCCTGAGAACCACGTGTCCTTGCATTCTTGTTGGTGTTCAACATCACTGGATCTTCAATTTCAGGAGCAGGATTGAAACCAGTGTTCATGGCCTGGAGGGAGGTGTGTTTCCTCATCCAAGCCCTACTAGCCTTGAAAGTCCTCAGATAAGATGATAGCACCCAATAGTGGGAGTGGTGTTCACAGGTATTCCCTGCCATCCTTTTATACATCTGAGTGTAACTTCACAGGTAAAAAATAATAGTCAACTTACCTCTGCAGACACATGTTCCCCCTGTGGCCATGTACAAGATGTCAAGGAACTTAGCAGTGAGTAAGCTCTTCAATTGGACTTACATCCCATAGATTATGTAAGTAGACATGGAATGGTTTGGTACATGAAAAAATGAATATGGAACAATGAGCAACATCACAATAAGTGTAAGACAGGCATTATCTACATCAACTGATCCTCTGCCAAATGCTGTGCCCTTTGGAACAGTAGTTGGATGGAGTGGGAATAATAATGGGCCTGTTCTGCATGCACTCCAAGGTCCACTTTGCATTCTTGGCACTGCAAGGCACCTCTTCAACTGTCAAGAAAGCCTCAAGGAGGATACATTTAATGTCCACATGCTTGAGAGGTTCACAGTCACTGGCAGGATGATTAGAGGAGTGGATCAGGTCATAGAGCTTTTCCACGAAGGGCTTCAGAGGTTGGAAGTAGGGTGTGAAATCCTCGACCACACTTTTTGATTGTAGCTGGCCAAGCTTGACATCATGAAGGGTAGTGATGTCTTGTGGTGACTTGACCAACACCCATGTTTTGAGACAGGTTTCATTGATGGTGCAATCTGTGTGGATTTCCCCCAGTGCTTGGTAGAGGTCCTGATAGTGTTGCCACAGTTCAGTTTGGCTTGGTTTGGCTCAGTTGTTACTGGTTTGGTATATTATTTGGTTGGGCTTGCAAGCCAAGTTGGTATTCAAGCCATGGCTCCAGCTTGGCTTGGCTTCGAAACCAGTTCAAGCTGACCAAAAATTATGTGTACAATAAATTACAAAGCTTCCTGCAACAGGTGTATGAGTTACTCAGTACTACAACAAACCAAACTATGAATGATTTGGCGAGCCTCGAGGTTAGTTGTGTATCACAACAAACACCCCTGCCAAGTGGGTAAGCACAGATTCGATGCTCCCTGTATCTGGGTATCTGGTAGTAAATGGGTGACACTCTGCATCATGCTCAATTCCAATCTGAACTCTGCTGTATGACCCAATACATATGAAGAGCCATTGACCTTACCCAGTGTGTAGTCGACCAAGTCATCGTGGGTCTAACTTCACTCAACATACACCAGTGCGCAGTCAACCAGTGGTTGGGACATGTATGATGGTATGCATGCATGCATTGATGATGTGGATGATTACATGTCAGGTGCTGATAAGTACAGAACATGCCCTGCATTATGATTGGGGCAGCATGCTTGCATGATCTGTGTGGTCCTGTCCTACATCTGACCAGGTGCTGTGGCAGATAGGTATGGATGCTCATCACCCTGATACAGCTTGGGTCAGTTAGAAAACCACTTCTGTGGTGTCGAAACCAACTTGTCACAGAAGTTTATTCATATGCATGTACTTGCTCTGGTCAGTTAATGATAAGAAACTACACCACCAAGGAGGACACAACAAAGAGTCACACTCGAGGCTGACCGACTGGAAGACTCACTGAGTGTCAGGTGTCAGATAGTTTGATTCCTTGATGTGATCCTTCCAAGTTCATGGCAGACCCTGTCCAAACTGACACCGTTCCAGTGCAGAAGCCCATCTAGGGGCATATCAGGCAGCATGTAATTAGCAGGGTCAATGGCATGGTCCTGTCCAATCCCAATGTGAAAGCGGTAGAAGTCAGCATTGGCCCCAAGGGCATCAATCACACTCTGGACACCGTTGTGTCCATTAGCAGAACCCTCGAGTTTGACCAACAGAACCTTTACTTTGTGATCAAGCAAGTTGTGAACGACGACCATGGAGGCAGGAAGCTTGACAGTAATCTGAAGAGTGCTCACGACAGATGGACTGGTGATATTTATCAGCAGCTCTGAGGCAGACCACATATCAGAATGTGAGCATGAACAACAGTACAATGCACACACTGGGTTTGAAGAGTGTTAGTGACACAATATCATCTGAGAATGACAATACATTGGAGAGACCTTTGAAACCTCCTACAGATCTATTTATGCTCCTGTGGATACTGAACTGTGCAGCCAAAACATTGACAATGACATGGCCAATGCTTGGAAAGGGGTCAAATTGAGTTATGGTGGCATATAGTACATACCTGTGGCGAGTATTGGGATGAGGGAGGTTGCCCAAACCAACCATGAGCAGCCATGGAGGCATGGGAGGGAGCAGAGGTGGCTGGTTGGGTGATCCCAAGAAACAAAGTAGTGGGTTGGATGGAATATGGAATGGAACCCTGATCTCAATAAGAAATAGGAATGCTGAATACCGTGGCATACACAAGAGTGCTCAATTGCTGCCCTCGAGAACCTGATACTGCAGTCATGATCACAGAAGGACCGAGCACACTGCCATATCCTCAAATGCATCTACCGAGACTCGTTTGTACTTGAAGAAACTTGGAAAATGAACTCCTTGGGTCAGCCAACAGCCCTCTCTGGCTCATCATCTCAGGATGCAACTCTAGATTCCTCCTCAGTGGTCAACAGGATCTCAGATAGCATTCACATCTGTCAGCTTGACTGTTTGGAAGCAAATGAATACACAGTCGAGAGTGGTCACACAGGTTCAGCCACAGTGAGGGGTGTGCAGGTTCAGCAAAGAGAATGTAGCCTGTGTCATCTGAGGTATGCACACTCCGTGTCTCACAGGTCTTCCAGCAATGCAGGTGAACAGTTTCCAGCTATATGTGCATCTGGCAGACCATCCAACTGCTCTTCCTCCTTGGGACTCTCCATATTACCAAGCAGCTTCTTGACACATTCGTGCATGATACATTCAGTGAGCATTGGAAGCTTGAACAACTCACCAGTGAACTTGATGAGACCAAAACCCTGATGTTTCGCCTTCTGAGCCACATAGTACTTGTCAGAATATGGCTTGCTCTCGTTGCCTGTCTCCCTTTGATCGCTTCGTCACCACTGGCTTTGGCTGCTGCTGCACGAGCTGTGGCTTCCTTCACTGCAAGCATTCCTCAGTTTTTTTGCTGAAAACATCTTAAAAAAAGAGAAGAAACTGATACTGTTTAATTTGGGATGTTTTTGCCAGAGTTATTTGAGAAAAATACAGGATTTTTATTGTCAATTATACCTCAAAAAATGGTATAGATTCATCTTAAATCTTCTCAGTCAAAATCATCATGAATTTTTTTTCAGGATGATTTTGAGTACAATAAGTGTTAAAAATTGTAAATAGATCTTCAATATATTTCACATGGTTTGCAACTTAGTAATCTACTTTTTTCTTAGCAAAAAGTTTAAAAAATAACCAATATATATGTAGCCAAAATACTGAATTATAAATGATGAATTGCATGCTGCCCATCACATGAAAAATATTCTGTCTTTTTTATGGCTGAACATGCAATATGCAGCAGAATGTTTTTGGCCCAAAAATCAAACAAAAAATAATTTATTTTCACATCAAAATCATCAATAAGAAATCCAAAGTTATTCTGGATGAAATATTCAGAATAGCAGGCAGTACCAGGGTCCAGCAGACAAATACATAGCCAAGGGATGTAAGGTGTTGAAGGCAGGAATAACATGTGACTCAAAGTAACTCTTGTGTGTGCAGATATCCAGTGAAATATGTAAGCTGGAGAATGTGGGTGTTGTATGCTGGAGCAGTTTTCAACTTGAATTTATGGAGCACAGATGATTAAGGTAACATTCAGGTTTCTGGGAAGAGGGTCAATGCATAGGGCTTCCCATGAATCATGACCACCATGTGCCATGGGTCCACAAACCAGTGTAGTGGGGATGCTGGAGGGGGAATAGGGGTGCCAGGGGTTCAAGGTGCATGGGGTTTGTACATACCTTTAGGTGACCTCCACACCATCAGGAGGCAGTTCTCCATCTGGTTTGACTCCTTCTGACTGTGGCCTTTCCACCAGCCAAGAAAAGAACAAGATGTATCATCTGCAATGCCCTGTGGGGGTCCCATGAAGCCCCACAATGTCAGTATATTCTGACATGTACCAAATGGGGTCTAAACTAGCATGGTATGGTCAAATTCTCAAGCCCCCCTTGGATGTGGGGACAAGGAATTATTCATGCTGGAGAGCTCCAGGGAGCAGAGGGCTCCACCAGACAGCTAAGTGTTTTTTTCATTTTTTTCACTGTATTTGTACACTCTCTCCAAATCCTGATCCCTTTTCCAGTTGAGAACAACCTTGTTTAGACCCCAAGTTACTGTATAATGTATGTACATTGAATTACAATGATCTTAGTATACCCTAGGTTGCCTCCAATTTGTTCTCTGCAGAAATCTCCCTGATGGACCTATTTTCAGTGAAAACCAACTACAATAATACTAGAGTACTGGAAATAAATTTTGTATATCACATGGTAGTATGTAATGTTGTCAAACACAAAACCATGTGGGCAGACCTCACTGGGGGTTGGACCAACCTGCTGACCCCCATGGGGGATGGCTTGACCATACTGACTCTGGCAGAGCTGGAAGAGCTCACTGACAAGGACATGCCAGTATTGCTGTCATTGTGGGCATGGTGGCATCCCTTGCATATTTCCTTGCAAGTCAGGTGTGGCATTCACTTGTGTCAGCAGCACTGAATCCCAGTTGAATTACCAAAAACAAAAACAGGTAAGCTGACACCACAGCTCAGGCTCCTGGCTCAATACTTCACCATTGAAAACATGGGCTGGCCCTGGTGCTGCCATAGGCTCCTCAGGTATCAGTGCAGCTCAGCCAAATGGATAGTGTTTGGCATAAAAGTAGATGGGGTAGTGCTGGACAAAACACTTTGGCAAGAAGTATGCATGGCAGAGAAGTGAGAAGAGCAACAGCGAAATAGGCAATACATGCCATAAGTACCAATGGGCTGAATACACATGGGTGGGGGGTAAAGGTAGTGTTGTACACGGCCCGGCCTCAGGCCCCGAGCCGAGCTGAGCCAAGCCGAGCTGTCATGATGGCCTGTGGGGGCTCATGGCTTGGCCTGGGGTTTTGTCAAGCCCTAGGCCGCGGCTCGGGTGGCTGTGCTTATCTAGTGGTGATG